>CM056736.1:41576618-41765128 GCA_029844215.1 Przewalskia tangutica | reverse complement strand
ATGCGAGTAGTTTATTCTGTTTATAACGATCTTATTACAAAGAAATCATGATCTAGAAAATGTAATATCATTTTGTCTTCATCTTAGCTTCTATGCAGATGGAGGTTTCTACCGGTTTTAATACAACACATCATTATTCAATACATTTTCCTTTATTAACGCCGCAAACTGTCGATACACATCTCCGATTTCCAAATCATGAAACATTATTCCTTTAAAACCAAGTACTCATTACTCACGAATGAGGTTTCACACAACATCTACATTAAAACAAATAAGTTAAGTCTCTTATCTTATAAGATCAAGTTCTAACTTCTAACATCAAGAAACCATTTTCACTACATAAGGTCGTTATAACTAACTTCCCATGCTATTATAACACCCCATGTTTTAAACCAACCAAATCACTTAGCACATGACGCTCACCGCATTACATAGTTCACACATATCATGCTAGAAGAGATAGGAAGAGGTTCACATACCGCGCTTTATTTATCGACAATAAGCAAAATGCTCCAAGTACTACACCCTGCTAGCCCTTTCCACTCCTCGAGCAATAATACGCTACTCTTAGTACTTTCACCTATAAAGGTCACAAACGCCTATTAACCCCAAAACACAAGTTTCTATCTTTCTATAGAAAATTCGCACACTCTCCCCGCAACAACAGTAAATCTCTCTCTATCGAGGCCGCTACCAAGCCAACAGTGCGGGGTTTACACGCCTAACCGACGCGAAACGCAAAGATCCTGGCGATCCAAAAGAGAGCCTCTATAAGCACGGAGCTCCCGACACTAACGCAAAAAGATCCTAAGGACGCGATCTAGCACTCCGCTGTTCCACGCGCATTTAACGCAGCCCTCGGCGAGGTCAAGATAACAGTACCAAGTATGTGAAATCAGAAGTACTTAAATGAAATCAAGTATTTAAAACCATTTGCAAATACAATCGCCATAGTACCATATCACAAAGCATAACAATAATAGGTAAATCAGAATGTGTCTTTTTCTAGGCCGCAATGATCGGGCAAGCGCTAATCGCCCATAGTATCATTACGCGTTTCAGTCCTCGACTTCGCACCGCATAGTCACACACGCACCGCATGAGGTATTCCTCGATCGGGTTAGCTAACCCCATTCTCCTCGACTCCGCACCGCATAGTCTCACAGACCGCATAGTCACATGTAATCGCATAGGCATCCTCGACGGCTAAAAACACCAATGATCAACTCGAACTCCCGCAGAAATCCCGATAGTCACATAGACCTATAGGCCGATAGACCCGCATCAAGGGTGGCAAGCCCTGTGATAATAAGTCAAGGGTAGGTGATATAATAACAAGACAATGCACTTACTGCTTAGCAACGTAAGCACAAAGCAAGAACGCACTCTTTCACAAAGATTATAAGACACTAACACAGTAAGATCATAATATGTCTACTTATCAAACAATCTTATTACACTTAATGTAAATCAATACAAGGCTTTTATAAACAAACAAGTAAACAGCCTTTTATCTTTCTTAAGTCATATACCTAACTTCCCATAAAGCTAGTATAACTCTTAAGCTTTTGTTTTAAAACCAAATATTTCTTCATAAAAATGATTCAGATTCTTTTGAAATGCATCGTGTTCTTATTATTCAGCTTAAGTCAAAAGACATTGCCGTAGTTATTATTCGCTAACACATGACGCTTACCGTGACTATATATATATCTTAAAAATATCATGCTTAAGAGTATAGAAGAATCACATACCTTCCTACGAAACCTCCCCGCTAAGTCGAATATGTCGCGCAGAGAATCAAATTCACATCACCAAATACGCTCATCAACATCTAGATCAGATCAGATAAAGCTCTAAGCAGCAGGTTCTCTATTCTATGGAAATTCGGCAAAGACTTCCCTACCCTAGCTATACAACCATCAGAAAAACCCATGTGAGTACAAACAATAATTCTTCTTTATACCCTTCTATCGTGATAACAAACAATTTATTCTCAGAATATCCTTCTAAGTATTTATACTTATTCCTATACTTCTACAAAGATGTATTCTCTAATTACAAAAGAAGGATAAGTTTATTTACCTCGATAAGCCCAAAATTATCCAAGTTAAACGTCGCTCCCGAGCAAGGTTTAGCTCCTAATTTGTTCGCCCGATAGCTCTAAGAACCCTTAAGTTCTTCACAACTTCTACTAAGTACTAAGGGATTCGGGCTAGGTATTTCGGGCATTATAACAATACTAGAAGGCAACTTTTCTACCATGGAGGGGTAGGTTTGCCAGCTAGGCTGGGTGCCTCGCCAAGCTTCACCTGCGGGGAGGCTTGACGAAAAGGTATGCCCGGAGAGTGGAGGATTTTCAAGATTTGAGAATGATTTGTGGACGAAGAACTCTTCATCTTAGCGGTATTTATAGTCAAGCCACGCCAACCAACGCCAAGATGATGCCAAGTGCAAGGAATGTAGGGTGAGGATTTAGGCAAGTGTCCATTCTATCTACTACACAAAATATCCTACCAACTCCTCGACAAAACAAGCCCTCCACCCGGCCACTACCACGCCCACCAACGAGAGGTGACAAGTGTCGCCTCTCGCTGGTCCAAAGTGTTTCGCCTCTCAAAAATCCGCAAAAATTAGAAATGACATAGCCGAATTTACCCTACGCGAGTCAGGTAAAACGCTTCGCCTGAAAACGATTCTTTAGTGAGTCAGGCCCAAGTATTTTCGCCCAAAGCCTAACCTTTAAGCTAACTCAGACGTATGCCCCACGCATATACCGAAATACGGGTATAACATTCTCTCCTTAGAAACATTCATCCCGAATGTTCCTTCCAAGACGCTTAACGATAAAGCTTAAACAGCTTGGCAAATGCCACACACGGCCACAAACAACACTTAGGCATAAACGATAATGAATATTTACAAGAGGGAAAGTAAGTTACCCGAGGCGTGGGAATAAGCCGAGGATACCGCCTCATGTCCTCCTCGCCTTCCCACGCCATCTCCTCCTCGAGCCTGCTCCGCCACGTAACTTTGACGGCCACGCCCCGTCCGCAGACGCCTAACCCGACGATCGACATTACATGGGAATCTCTCATACGATAACCCCTGGCCACCGACATCAGAATCGGCGTACCTAGACGGATCCCCGATACATCTCTCAAAGATAGAAACATGGAACACCGGATGACCGCTTCCAGACGGACGACAGATTCAACTCGTAGGCAACCTTGCTTACCTCGCGACAACTGATAGTGGCCCAATGTACCTTGGCCGAGTTTCCTTTCCTCCCGAATCTCATCACACCCTTCACGGGTGACACCTTCAGAAAACCCAATCATCAACTCAACTCCGATGCCGACGACGGATCTGTATATGACTTCGCCGACTCGAGCCGCCAAGAATCGCCTCGATAAGCTTCACTTATCCATCGTCGCTGTATCACCGTCCTACTAATCGCACTCGCTTACATCGAACCAGCTTATCGACCGCACTTCTCCCATACAAGGCCTCATAAGGCGCCATCCAATACCGAGAGTGGTAGCTATTGTACGCAACTCAACCAGAGGCAAATGATCCTCCCAACTACCTCGGTTAATGACACAGCTCGCAAAGATATCCTCAAGAGTCTCGATAGTGCGCTCGCTCGCCCGTCTGTCATGATGGAATGCAGACTGTGCTCACTCGCCCCTAAACCTTCTCGAAAGACTCTGGTTAGCCGTGAACCGGGCTCTCGTCGATATGATCAAATAGGACTCACGCACCGACGATCTCTCTGATGTAAAGTCCGCATAATCCTCACCAAAAAGTCGCCCCGACGGAAGAAAGTGGGCTGATTTTCACCGCCGACGTATAACCCATATAGAATCATGTCTCACCTGAGTGCGAGGTAATCCCGTGATAAAGTCCATGCTGATCACCTCCCACTTCCGTGTCGATCTCTATCGTTCAGAATAAACCACCGTGCCTCCGTGCTCTACCTTCACCGACAACACGCATCGAGCTACGAACTCGCAACATCCTCTTCAAGCCATCCCACCAATACACGTATCTAAGCGTCGTGGGTACATCTTGGTCGACTCATGGACGGATAGAGTAACGCGCCGCCGTGCTTCCCAAGAACTCACACAAGTCCCGATACATCCGGAACACACAACTCGCCAAACCTTAGCACCCCATCAAAGCTACTCAAAAGGACCTTCCTCACGTAAGAGCCGCATCACGATACCAATCACGATACCAATCAAAACCGATCTCGAACCGCTTCTTCACCACGGACGATGGAAGACTCGCAACCTCACGAAATCTAACCCCATCGCTATCGTAATCAATCAAATGCATACCAAGGCTCGCTAATCGATGCAAATCACGAACCATGCCCTCCTCTCTAGCCGCACATCCGATAGTTTCCATCGACCTACGACTAAGAGCATCCGCCACAACATTGGCCTTCCCGGGTACAGATATAAACATCGTAATCCTTAAGCAACTCTAACCACCGCCTCGCTGTGAAGTTCGCTCCTCTCGTCAAGATATACCGAGGCTCTGTGGTCGTATAAATATCCACTAACCTCATACAAATAGGCCTCCGCATCTTCAAAGCGTGAATCACCGCCAACTCCAAATCACGGGTGGGTAGAAAATCTGTACCGCACCTCGTGATCAAACACCCGAACGATGGTAGATATACCCTTCTCGCACTATATTCCTACCTCGAGGTAGAAATAAACCTACCCTCGGCGATACATGTCTCTCTCACTCAACAACCGGCCCTCAGAACCGGAACCGCATTCTCTCCTCGCAGCCTACATTGGCGAGCAAGAAGCCAGCCAATCCATACCCATGATCACGCCGAAATCGGGCCATGTCCAACTCTATCAAGTTTCGCCAGGTCCGACGATCAGATACGGTCACCGGACAAGCCCTATATACGCCGAGCTACCACCGAATCACCCATCGCGTAGCTACCGAAAGTGGTCTATGGACTCGTGCTCTATCCCTATCCTACTAGCACAAGGGAGATATATAGGACAGAGTAGAACCCGATCTATCAAGGCATACACATCAAATCCAGAACCGATAAGGTACCGCGACGACATCGCGAGGCCTCCGATCCCGCCGGCCGGATAAGGCATAAATACGGCTCGAGGACCGCTAGAATCGACCCGCGCCACGACTCCGCCACACTGGCCGCCTACGAGTACCTTTGCTCTCCGGCGAGTAATCGCTTGGGACGAAGAACCGACAACCGACTCGCAGTCGACCCTACCATCGGGCCACGCCGCCTGACAGCATTTCCGCAAATGACCCCGCTGGCCACAAGTGTAGCAAGCTCCTGAGTAGTATCGCAACCTCGAACGGAACTCGCCATACGACACACCGAGCGACTCGACGGCAAGACTCATACTCGAAGTCCGACGCCTGGGCCCCGACTTGCCCCGATCGCTCGCTATACCGAAACGATGTAGAGTGCTCGAGCCTACGTGGTGCACTAGACTTCCGACGCCGCCCACCCCGAGGGCTACCAAAAGAACCTGGCCGCCTCGCCTTCTCTTCATCACTGACATCGGCCTACCCGGCGTCTCTACGCCTCGCATCCCAAAGATGAGCTCGCATACGGTAATGTCCATGCCCGGTCAAGAGACACACCCGCACAAGAATTATGGAATTTTATTTCAAATTGGTCACGTGGGCCCATGTGAGGAATTTACGCCATGGGCCCACTTTATTTTTTTCTCGATTTTGGCATCATGATATTTTCTAAGATGAAATATTTTGATGAGTAGGGGGCGACACGTGTCACCCCATGTGGCCCCATGGCATAAAGAGTGGCACTGATCGCGATGGGACAAGCAAGCCACTTGTCCCATTTTTGTGCGAACACTGTCCAACTACCCACACACATGTACCCATCCTCACCACCCACTTGCATTAATCTTGACCCTTGATTCTTCTATATATACCCTTAGGTTGAAGACAATATTCATCCCACACTTAAGCTTCCAAGGCAAAATACTCCTCCCTTTGTAGTTGTTTTCGCCCCTTCCCACTCGAGTAGAAAATACTTTGGGTATTATCAGATAATCCCAAATACCTTGGCCTAGTATCCCTAGTAGTATTCCAAAGTTATTTCAATACTAGAGCCCTAAATACTACTTTATTCCAATAGTCGCAAAACGAAACCCTAGAAAATCTTCATAAGCTTGGTTGAAGTGTTAAGAGGTTGTTTAGAAACTTCTAAGGATTGCTTGGAGCGGGTCGAGCGTAAGGATTCGAGCTAAACGTTGCTCGTGATCGACATATAATCTTGGATAATTTTGGGCTTATCGAGGTAATGATCTTTATCCCCTATTGTAATCGATATTACATATCAGAGTAATGTATAGTCGAGTATACTATATGTAGAATGATTATGGAAAAGAATTGAATCAGATTTACATAGGATCAGATTTACAGAGACTTGTAGTATTATTGTGAGTAGAATTGTACACGCCCCTAGACGTGGTAACCCACCCCGAATTATTGGTCGTAACGCCTCGTTATGAGAGATTTATGCGTGCGTGGGGTAGGTGTCGCCGAATTTTCCGTAGAATAAGGAATCTTGTATCTAGAATTATTTTACAAGAGATCTAGAGGTTGATAAACGCTTTATGGCCATTATAGTCAAGATTACGAGTAGCGATTCTACTCAAGGGTGGAAAAGGCAAGCAAGGTTAGAGTACTTGAGCGCTTTGCTAATTGTCGATAATCGCCGCAGGTATGTGAACCTCTTCCTATCCTTTCTAGCATGATATTTGTGAAATATATTTAGCGGCAGACGACGCGTGTTTAAAGGAAATTGATTTTCCTTTTGGTCCTTGACTGATTCCAAAGTTGTGACTTGTTATGAAATATTAAGGACTTGAATTATGTTAAAAGTTGTAAAACCTCACCGCGAGTAATGGGTGTGTGGTCTATCAAAGAATAAAGTTATTTTGATTTCTAAAATAAGAACGGTTTTATCATTGATTTAAAATGATAACTTGACTTATAAACAACTTGATTTTGGGAAAGGAGAAGTAACTCGATATGTTACTTGTTTTAAAAGAGTAAAACACTTGGTTTAAAAAGTATATTGCTACTTGACTTTAAAGGAAAAGTGCCTTTGTTTTAAAAGAAGGTATGGAAATTGTTTTGGTTTTACTTGATGTCTTTTGACTTGAGTTTTAAATAATAAGAATCTCAAGTATTTCAAAAGAGTTATTAACCATTTTTGAAAGAAAAGAAATACTTGGTTTCAAAAGCTAAGTGTTATACTAGCTTTACGGGAAGTTCTGTAACGACTTAAGGAAGATAGAGGGAACCGTTTACTTATTTGTTTACGAAAGTCTTGTATTGATTTCTGGAAAGTGTAGTAAGACGGTTTGATAAGTAAACACGTTAGATGCTACGCGTGTTAGTGTCTTGTGATGTTCGTGTGCGGTTTCCTTGTCAGGCTTATGTTGTTTAACGATAAGCCGTCAGGTTAGTATTATACCACCACCTTCGACATGTTATATCGGGGTTGTCGCCGACGCGACGTATACCTCAGCGGCCCGTGTGACTATGATTCCGTACCTACGCGGTCCGTGGGACCTACGCGAGCTACGAGTTCCAGTTAGTGCGCGGGAATACCTCACGCGTTCATGGGCTACGCGACCACGAGTCCGTGATTTACGCCGGGAGTAGCGACCGACGCGAGGAATACCTCACGCGGCCTACGCAGGCCCATGCGAGTCGGGAAGTTCCAGATTAGACGCGCACATCGATACCGAGGGCGAGTGACCACTTCGATCACGGGCGGTCTAGAAAGACCTCGTGATACGCTTTTATAGCATTGCTGGTACGGCTGGTTCTAGTAGTCCGCTATGCCTTCGCATTTACCCCGCACGGTTTTATTATGACATCGCGGACTCGTGTTCACGTATTCCTCGGTGCTTATATATCACGGATCACGCAATGAGGAAGGAATTCCACGGGCATGATTGATATCATGGGCACGAGACCCACGGTTATATTTGAGTGATGACTTTGGGCGCGAGTCCCCGACTTGACACGACTTACATATCAGATATCGTAAATTGGTTATCATATATGTCTTCCGCTTTATATAGATCGTTATGATTTCATTTACGATTTTCGCTTCACATACTGTACTTGTCATCGACCACCTTCTGGGCCGCGCTCATGCCGCAGCAGAGGTACACCGCCGCCGATCCTCGCCATGATCACAATCAACGCTGGGAAGCCCGCTCCCGAGGCTTATCTCGTATAGTCCCCGCTGTTGCAGGTACTTACATTCAGGGTACGGCGGGCCCGTCCGCCGTTGTTGTTATAACATTCTTAGAGGTCCGTAGTAATCACAAAGGGCAGAGTTTGTAAAAGGGATGAATCGCTCAAGTTTTTATTTATATATTCGTGAAGGTAACCGCTTGCTATCCTGCTTTCTCATCAGATATCTTGTTTCATGTGTATGTTTTTATTTCCGCTGATTTTCTCTCGATGTCAGATCACCAGGTGCCCGGTAGCGCACCACCGCGCTGCCCGGTTCGTGACAAAAGTGGTATCGAGCGCTTAATCCTCTAAAGTGTCTACGCATCGTATCTAGTAGTCTTGATTATCGCAGGTGTGCACCACACCTATAATCGTGGAGGTCGCAGGATATTTAGGATTGGTTTCATTCTTCTCACTCAGAGATCGTGCCTCAGAGCCGCGTTATAAGTCGACTCTCTCGACGATTCTTTTCACCCGCTATGCCTACGCTAGTGCAACCAGAGCCTGCGCGGCAAGGCAGCAGGAGCCGCGAGCAGAGCATGAGGGTTACCAGGCACAAGCCCGGGCCATTATCCGAGACACAAGATTCGGGAGTTCGCGACGCCGCTAGCCCTGTGAGAGTTTAGAGCAAGAGCAGAGCTACAGAGACCACGATACCGAGCCTCTAGTCCCACGCCGTGAGCCGAGGATATGAGTTACGCGAGACGGCCCCAGCACTAGCTAGTCCGGTGGCCGGACCGAGGACGACGGAGCCGGTGGTTTCGCAGCACGTAGTTCACCCTAGATCCGATAGTCGAGACTTCAGACTTCTCGAGTCACCCACCCAGTCCTATGGATCGAGGATCAGCAAGATCATCGAGTTTATTCGACAACAGCAAATGCGATCATGAAAGTGATCAAGACCTCGAGGCATTTCTTACAAACTTCTTTCCTCGCAGATGCGAGAGCTCAAAGGCATGATTTACGAGGTCGAGGCGTAACGAGGACGGTTCGGGAATACAAGATGTAGTTTGACTTATCGCTCGCAGTCCCCGTGTTAATGCGCATACGAGGATAGAGTGCACCGATATGTCACAGACATGACGATTAACTAGCAGAGAGTTGTACAAGAGTAGCTCTTCACCGACCGACATTGCCCGCAGACAAAGCCACGACACGCATCGAGGGACGGGAGATCGGCTGCATTAACCAAGATCAGAAGAGGCGAGCAAAGCAGGTCCTTGGTAACTTTCGAGGCGACCCTCTCGCCAGCCAGATCGTTACGCGCTCCGCCAAGACAGAGTGGTCCTCCACGGACTTCGTGGACGCTCGGTATTTAGAGACGGTCGACCTGTGGTTTCGTTCACTAGTTTGCATAGGTTCTATCCGCATTCGCTTTTCCTCGCATTCACTATGTGGTAGACGCCATCCCAGGGAATGTCGCTTTTACTAACGCCAGTGTTACCGGCCGCCAGGCCATGCGAGGAGAGAATGTCCTAGCAGGAGGGATACAGCGGGACGACTTAGCCTACTGTGCCATGATTTAGTGGTTTGGAGAGGAAGGGTGTTAGCTGAGAGGCCACCCCACCCTGCATGGCCGCTGCGGTAGGTGTTCTTACGGGAGTGTCGCACTACTTAGATAGCTTGTTAGGCTTATGCAAGCAGGCCATTTTGCAGAAATTGTCCACCAGAGGTGACGCGGATGTTACGACTCACTTTTCGACGAGTGGTCGGTTCATCACCTTCTCAGAGTTACGCGCCACAGAGCAGATTTGATTAGACCGACAAAGAAAGCGAGGCAAGAGTTACAGAGATATCTTCACTTCAAGAGACTTGTTTAGTCGTTATCAGATATACGCGAGTGCTATGTTCGGTTAGTACGGTGTAAGTCAGGATTAGAAAACATGGGTAGTTGAAAAGCGGTAAGTCCGGGAAGAGGAAATAGAGCCTTAGAAGTTATAATACTGGGACTCGACGCAAGCGTCGCTTCGAGTGGATGATTGTACGCTTGATCGCTGTCGAGTACATCGCGACGCGAGTATTTTTGTGTGATAATTCCACGGGTAGATGAGACGGAAGTGGTAGCTTTCATGACGGAATCGTAAGATTGTTCCGATCGGGAACGAGTTTAGTACGGCTGGTCGGGTCAGCTATTTCGCGAGTCAACCCGCAGCCCGAATGCGCGGGGGTCATGGCGTGGTCCCGCTAGACGACAGGGTCACGAGGTGTTAAGCCCAAGTTAGGTAACCATCGACGAGTTCACGGACGTTCGATCAAGAGTCGGGCCGACGAGGTCACCCATCTTGTCTTTCGCCAGACTGCTTCCTGGCGAGGTTACGCGAGATGTTATCGTAAAGGTTGTAAGCGTCGCATCGGTTCCTACTTTATTTTACGGCGGCAGCGAGCCCACTACGCTAATTTTTTTTTTCGAGGTTTTACCAGCGGGTTAGAACTCAAAGTAGTCTCAAGATTGCTTTCACCTCGGCCGACTGACTAACAACGATTTTATCCGTATATTCGAGGATAGGTTACGCCTGTTTTGATTTCGTGGTAGTCAGATGATTATTTGCCTCTTGTCGAGCGAGTATTATATAGCTACCATTTTAGTATTCTGACGGTGCCTTACGGCCTAGTATGGACGGGTGCAGTCTGGCCGATTGGTTAGACGCTGCAAGGTTCGAGATAGTTGGTCCCTACTTGTTTCACAGGACGTGGATAAGCGAAGCTTATCCGTAAGAGTTATTAGCCGTGCAGTCACCGTAAGTCGCTGGTAATCGGCTTCAACACTGGAGTTCGTGCCGACGCTGGTCTTCATGTACCACCCCTGGCGGCGACGAGATTTAAAGCAGGAAACTTAGCCCGAGGTACTTCGGGCATTTTCGATCGTTGTAGAATCGCCGTTGCCTATAATTTAGCAATCGCCGTCCGACTTCAGAGACAAGACGTCCGGCCTCCCATGTTGCTATGTTTCTAAGAGTATCTGAGATCCATCCAGAGTTGTTTCCGCTAAAAGATGACCGTTTGGGGGTAGTGACTCAATGTTTTGGAAACAAGCGATGATCGAGTATGGTACGGTACTGGGAGAGTTCGTGTACGGCGGTACGACGAAAGGAAAGCATCGAATACGTGTAAGAAGACGGAAGTGTCCTTTATAAGTCAAGATGGGAAAAAGTATCCTTTGGACCACGGGTGGAAGTTTTGTGTTGTTATACACGCTAGAGGTGATTCCTCGCTGGCTTGGATCGAAGTTTCATGCAGATGTTATACTCATGGCCATCGTGGCACGATCGGTTTGCAAGATAAGAGTCAAGCACTATACCGTGTATGTTTCGAGGCTTAGAAGAACATTCGACTAATGTTTCGCGGGAAGAATGTTACACCTCGTAGAGTTCCATAGTATGTATATGAGGACGGACGTACGTAAATACGACATTAAAATTGGAAAGGACGAAAGACGTGATTTTTCACTAAAAGTTTCCTGATCTCGCGAAGGAAAAGGTTCATTAACGGGAATTGATTCCTGATTAGGTATTCTGACTTTTTGGAATATTTGAGAATTATGGAATTTTATTTCCGAATTGGTCACTGGGCCCACTGAGGAATTTACTGCCATGGCCCACTTTATTTTTTCTGATTTTTGGCATTGCGGATATTTTCAAGATGAAATATTTTGATTTAGCAGGGGCGATACGTGTCACCCCACGTGGCCCCATGGCCGAAAGAGCGGCACTGATCGCTGACACGTGCAAGCCACTTGTCCCATTTTTGTGGTGAACACTTGGTCACAACTACCCACACACATGTACCCATACTCACCACCCACTTGCATTAATCTTGACTCTTTATTCTTCTATATATACCCTTAGGTCAAGACAATTTTCATCCCACACTTAAGCTTCCAAGGCAAAATACTCCCTCCCCTTTGTAGTTGTTTTCGCCCCTTCCCCACTTGAGTAGAAAATATTTTGGGTATTATTGTATAATCCCAAATACCTCGCCTAGTATCCCTAGTAGTATTCCAAAGTTATTTCAATACTAGAGCCCTAAATACTACTTTATTCCAATAGTCGCAAACGAAACCCTAGAAAATCTTCATAAGCTTGGGTCAAGTGTTACAGGTTGCTTAGAAACTTCAAGGGTTTCTGAGCGGGTTGAGCGTAAGGATTCGGAGCTAAACGCTGCTCAGATCGACATATAATCTTGGATAATTTTGGGCTTATCGAGGTAATGATCTTTATCCTCTATTGTAATTGGATATTACATGTCAGAGTAATGTATAGTCGAGTATACTATACGTAGAATGATTATGGAAAAGAATTGAATCAGATTTACATGGATCATTTACAGAGACTTGTAGTATTATCGTGAGTAGAGTTTAGCACGGCGCGCAGCCTCATCGCGCCATGATATTTGAACCTTCGCCTAATGATCGAACAAAGGAATTTAGATTGCAAGCGCGACCGCTGCTAGCTATGGATTTGGCTACTGCAGAGTATACCATGTATCGCGAGTCTTGACGAATATCAACGAGAGGGTTGTGCAAGAGTAGTTCTTCGCTTAGGCTTGAGCATAGCCTTCAGACGCTTATGCACAAGGCCGAGAAACGAGATCGACGCGTTAACGGGCGACAGGTAAGAGGCCAGAGCAGCAAGGTCCTTTGGTAACTATCGAGGCGAGTCACCACCAATGATTAGATTACGCACATCCACCAGCAGAAAGCGTCCTCCACGGGTTCGTGGATGTTCGGTATGCAGGAGTCGGGTCGAGCTCCGCATCTTCCGGCTCATTGCGGGCGACGCCATCCCGGGAATGTCGCCTTTTAGTTGGTACTTGTTTTACCCGCGTCGGCTGTACGCGCGGAAAGGATGTCCTAGCAGAGGACTCACCCTTCGTGATCGGTGGGTAGTTCTCAGAACGACCGATCCCGGCCCGCATCGTGCCTTACCCCGCACCCTAGTGATACAACATCAGAAAAACCAATGGAAATAAAAACTTAGACATGCAACAAGAGATATAATAATAAACAAAGCAACCAAAACAGCTTGCCTTCAAGATATACATAAAACTCAATAGCTTTAACTTTTTACAACCCCGCCACAACAAGATTTCATGCACTTAAGATTTACAACGACTATGACGGACAGGCCCCGCCATACCCCGAATGTACAAGAACCTACAACTCGTGGAAGCACATACCAAAAGATAAGCCTCCGAGAAACGGAGCTTCCTAATACGCCGAATGTGGTCCTACGAGCGAGATCCACGACCGATGTACTTACCGCAGATGAACGCAGCCTCAAGCGAGGTCAAGACAGTACCAAGTATGTGAAATCAGAAAAATATCAGAATGAAATCATACTAGTCTATATAAAGCAGAGACATGTATGATAACCAAACTACAGCTCACAACATAAAAGCAAGCCATGTCCACTGTGACTCACGCCTCAAGTCATCACTAAATATAACTACGGGTCTCACGCCCACAACATCAATCATGTTCAGATCACGGCCGCATGCCCCTACTCAGACGGTGTAGACATGTCCATGATGCAACAATAATACCAATGCCCTACGGCCACACGCCCCTAATTCTACCTCTGTAGACACGCCCACGTGACATCAACAATAATATACTGGTGATCAACCCCGCCGCACGGCCACATGCCCTAATTTACTCCTGTAGACATGTCCATGTAACCACAATAACAATATATCGTAATCAACCCGACCGCACGGCCGCATGCCCCTAATATCAGACGGCAGACACGCCCATGTGACATCAACAACAAGACAAAATCAAAATGGAAACATACCCGTGGAATTCTCCATCACCGCCAAAGACGCTCCAAGTAAGTTCTCAATAAGTCGACCGCCTCTATCGAGACGCCAGAATACGTAAATACCACACTTGCACAACAAAGGCTATCATCACAAGCATAGGAAAGTTTCACAACAACAAGCATAGGCAAGTTTCACAACAACAAGCATAGGCAAGTTACACAACAACCAGTATAGGCAAGTTACACACAACTCAAAGTACTTTCATTTTATGCCAAAGTCCGGGTTTTTAACCCCAAAGTACTACATACGTTAAGTTCTTTTAAAAGAGATCCATTACTTTATAAAAGTCACCCGAAACCCGTAGTATTAGGATGACCAACCCACATTCCTTTTCAAAATCAAGTAACAACATTCTTATCCTAAGTTCCAGTTTGCCTAGTTTCAATTACTCAAGCTTCTCATTTTCAAATGCTTAAGTCACTTATTTTAGAAAGGTTTCATAACTCATAGTCTTAATCTCTTTTAAAACAATTGAGTAACATATGTCATATACGTAGTAGTTTATTCTTGTTTATAACGATCTTAATACAAAGAACATGATCTAGAAAATGTAATATCATTTTGTCTTATCTTAGCTTCTACGCAGATGAGGTTTCATCGTTTTAATACAACACATCATTATTCAATACATTTTCCTTTATTAACGCCGCAATGGTCTGTCGATACACATTCCGATTCCCAAATCAAGAAACATTATCCCTTTAAAACCAAGTACTCATTACTCACGAATGAGGTTTCACACAAACATCCACATCAAAACAAATAAGTTAAGTCTCTTATCTTATAAGATCAAGTCTCTTAACTTCTAACCTCACTAAACCATTTTCAATTACATAAGGTCGTTATAACGAACTTCCCATAAAGCTATTATAACACCCTATGTTTTAAACCAACCAAATCACTTAGCACATGTACGCTCACCGCACTATAGTTCACAACAATCATGCTAGAAAAGATAGAAGAGGTTCACATACCGCGACGCATTTATCGACAATAAGCAAAATGCTCCAAGTACTACAACCTCGCTAGCCCTTTCCACTCCTCGAAAGTATCACGCTACTCTTAGTACTTTCACCTATAAAGGTCACAAACGCCTATTAACCCCAAAACACAAGTTTCTATCTTTCTACAGAAAATTCAAAAGACTCTCCCCGCAACAAACAGAAATCTCCTCCTCTATCGAGGCCGCTACCAAGCCAACTGTGGGTTTACACGCCTAACCTGACGTACAATTCTACTCAAGAATACTACACAAGTCTACCGCAATACCCCATGTAAATACAAGTAGTTCTGTTTCTTTATTCTTCAGCTTAAGTCAAAAGACATTGCCGAATACTAAGTATAGTTCCATATATAGTATACTTCAACTATATATTCTAACAAACATGTAATTTCCAATTACAATAGAGGACAAGATAATTACCTCGATAAGCCCAAAATTATCCAAGTTATAATGTCGATCCCGAGCAAGGTTTAGCTCCTACTCCGCGCGCTCCAATCCGCTCCAAACAACCCTTAGAAGTTCTAACTAACTTCTACTCAAAATACTTCAACCAACTACGAAGATTTCCTTAGTGGTTTCTTTGAGACTAAAGGACAAAAGGTAGTATTTCCTGCTCACGACAGAGGTATCTTTGGAATACTACAAGGCACAAGGCTAAGGTACTGGGCATTATAACAATACTAGAGAAGTATTTCAATACCACATGGAGTGGTATTATAAAAACAACTAGCAGTGGGGTACCCTACGCTAGCACCACAAAGCGGGGAGGAACCTCGCCAAAGGCCACACAAAAGGGGGAGTGGGGAGGCTCTGGGCTACGAGCTGACAACGGGGGCGGAGAGGGTTTCAAGACTGGAAGTTTTGAATGGATGAAGTCTTCACACTTGTGGGTATTTATAGCAAAACCAAAGGCCAACCAACGGCCAAGATCAAGCCACGTGCAAGTGTAAGGCCAAGATCAAGCCAAGTGCACCCTAAACCCTACTCCACAAAACACTCCACAAAACAAGCCACAAAGCAAGGCACACTTCAAGGGCCACGCCAAGTGCCAACCCACTCGACCGCCCTCCAAATCGCCAAACGAGGTGACAAGGTCACCCTCCCGCTGGTCCAAAAGGTTTCGCCTCTAAAAATCCGCAAAATACAAAACGACATAGCCTAATTTTCCTTCGCAGTTACGCAAAACGCTTCGCCGAAAAACGACTTAACCGCAAGACAAAGGTAACTTCGCCAAGCCACTCTAGGGGTGACACGTGTCACCTCCTATCGGCCCTCATAAAACGCCTTCAAAAATATCCACAATGGCCAAAATCTCAAAACAAAGCTGGTTCTACAAAATCAGAATTTCTCCCTGGCCCCACGTGACCATTTCCAAAATAAAATCTCAAAATTCTAATATAATCCATGAAGTCCAAATACCAAACTGGGAATCCACCCCATTAACGAACCTTTTCTTCACAAATAACCTAAACTTTTCCGAAAACTCACCTCTTTCTTTCTTTTCAAAATTTCACTGCACGTGACGCACGCCCTTACATACATACCCCGCAACTACGGGTATAACATTCTCCTCCTTAGAAACATTCTTCCCGAATGTTCCTTCTCAAGCCTGGATAACGATAAAGTTCCTCTAACAAGTTGCCGACGCCACACCGCCACGAACTAACACACGCTCTCTTCCTTCCTTACTCGCCGGCCCTCTCAACACTTGAACTCTCCCAAGACGCACCATACTTCACCATTACTTCCGCTCCAAAATCTCCGAGTCACTACCTCCAAACTTGGTCATCTTACTAACCTCAAACTTCCTTAAGGCCATTCCCGCCTTTACGAACCGCTCGTCGAACGCGCCCACGAACTCATACGATGGTCACACAAACTGGGCCTAGCATCCTCGTGACTCCTACCACCGCGGACCACCTGTAACTGACCCCACCCCAAACCGGTTACGGTTGACCCGCAAATGGCCCTCAACCCGACTCCCAACCGCGCAAACTCTTGTTCCCGATCCGAACAATCTTACTAATTCACATCCCGAAAGCTACCACTTCCATCTCACACTACCCACTGACTTATCACACAAATAAATCCCACGATACCCTACTCCGATAAGGGTCAAAAATAAATCTTAATTCAAGACGACCTTACCCCTAAGGTCTCGGGCCGTGACATAGTCTAAGGTTCACACTTACCATGCCCCATACGTATCCTCCTAACTAAGCATGTTTTCTAACTCACAATTAACACAACGCTTATTCGCATAGCACATAATAACGAGACCATCATAACAAGCATACCAAAACTCTAGAGGGTTAAGGATATACCCGCTACTGCTCCACTCTAATCATAGGCCACCGCAGGCGCATAACGTAGGCGCGGCTTAACCACCATCGATCCAGAGGTCGAGTCGTGAACATCCGTATACCCTCGCCTGACAGCTCGCAAATGGCCCCGCTGGCCGCAAAATAACAAGCTCCCCGCACCACGACACTTCAAATGCGGCTACTACATCGACTCACACCGAGGTAGGTGACCGTGATCCGCCAACACTTACTTCCTCGAAACTCAACCTCGAGCCCCGACCGCCCCGAATACTCAAGGTCGCGAGGACCACTCAGACCGGGCGGAGGTACAAAACTAGTATGCCGAGGCGGTCCGCTCGAAAGTCACCAAAGGACCTCGCTGTTCGCCCTTCTCGCGATTCGTCATTCCGCCGACCTCTCCGTGCCTCACATCCCAGCCAGATGAGCTCGCATGCGGCAATGTCCATGCCCACAAGAGCTACTCCCGAACATGCCTCGACATGTAATCATCGAGCCTCAGAATATATCGGTGCACTCGATCCTCCATACTAGCTACCAACGCTGACGCACGCCAATGAGTCGAACTCACATTGTACTCCAACCGCACGCCACTCGCCTAAGCATCAAAATCGTTTACCTGCGTTCTCCTCATCCGCGAGGCAAGAAGTGCGTGAGGAATGCCCCAAAACTCATCCCATACCGCTGAGGCATGCTCTCCCGAAAGCTCCTATGAATCAAACCAATCGATCGCAGATCACGCACCGATGCGAACCAAAGGTCACGCACTCGGCCTCAAGCTCGATCACCCGTGACGATCCGTCAGAATCGCCGATGAACTCCTCGCGATCATCCTCGTGCCTCACCCATAAAACTCGCGCTACAACTCGTAAAGTCCCGTAGCCTCAAACTATTCGCCGGGGCGAACCATCGGTGCTACTTAGAATCGAATCGCCAGATCCAAATTATCTCATATTCGCCACGACTCGCCAAGAATCGCCATCTCTTGTAACCCATCTCTCCGCCTCTGCATCGGGACTGAGGCTCGTGTATCGCGGTCTCAGCAGCCTATTGCCGCGCTCTAACTCTCACTGGGCCGGGCGGCGCCACAAAACCCGGGCCTCAAGCACAACTCGTACTGCTCGGGCTCGCGCTGCATTCTCTCAGATCTCACTAGCGCTTCTCTACTGCCTTGCCCTTCTCGGGCTCGTTGCTGCGCGAGGCATAATCGTAAAAACGAGATACGCCGCAGGGTCCAACTTACAACATGCCTTCTAAGGCACGATCTCGTAATGAGAAGAATGGAAACTAATCCTAAATGTTCCGCAGCCTCTCGACATAGACGTGGTGCACAACACACCGATAATCAAGACTTACTAGACACGGTTCAGAGACACTTTCCGAGGATTAATCGCTCGATACCACTTTTGTAACGAATTCGATCCCGGCCCGCATCGTGCCTTACCCCGCACCCTAGTGATACAACATCGAGAAAAACCAATAAATAAAACTTAGACACGCAACAAGAGATATAATAATAAACAAAGCAACCAAAACAGCTTTTCAAGATATACATAAACTCAACGCTTTAACTTTTTACAACCCCGCCCACAACAAGATTACATGCACTTCTAAGATTTACAACGACTATGACGGATAGGCCCCGCCATACCCCGAATGTACAAGAACCTACAACTCAGTGGAAGCACATACCAAAAGATAAGCCTCCGAGAAACGAGCTTCCTAATACGCCGAATCGTGGTCCTACGAGCGAGGATCCACGACCGATGACTTCTACCGCAGATGAACGCACTTCAAGGAGGTCGCATAACAGTACCAAGTATGTGAAATCAGAAAATATCAGAATGAAATCATACTAGTCTATATAAAGCAGAGACATGTATGATAACCAAACTACGCTCACAACATAAAAGCAAATATGTCCACCGTGACTCACGCCTCAAGTCATCACTCAAATATAACTACGGGTCTCACGCCCACAACATCAATCATGTTCGTGATCACGGCCGCATGCCCCTAATTCGCAGACGGCAGACATGTCCATGATGCAACAATAATACCAATGCCCCACGGCCACATGCCCCTAATTCTACCGCGCAGACACGCCCATGTGACATCAACAATAATATATCGGGTGATCAACTCGCCGCACGGCCACATGCCCCTGAATTTACCTCGTAGACATGTCCATGTAACCACAATAACAATATATCGTAATCAACCCGACCGCACGGCCGCATGCCCCTAACATCAGACGGCAGATACGCCCAGTGACATCAACAACAAGATGTAAATCAAAATGGAAACATACCCGTGGAATTCTCCATCACCGCCAAAGACGCCCAAGTAAGTTCTCAATAAGTCGACCGCCTCTATCGAGAGACGCCAGAATACGTAAATACCACACTTGCACAACAAAGGCTATCATCACAAGCATAGGCAAGTTTCACAACAACAAGCATAGGCAAGTTTCACAACAACAAGCATAGGCAAGTTACACAACAACCAGTATAGGCAAGTTACACACAACTCAAAGTACTTTCATTTTATGCCAAAGTCCGGGTTTTTAACCCCAAAGTACTACATACGTTAAGTTCTTTTAAAAGAGATCCATTACTTTATAAAAGTCACCCGAAACCCGTAGTATTAGGATGACCAACCCACATTCCTTTTCAAAATCAAGTAACAACATTCTTATCCTAAGTTCCAGTTTGCCTAGTTTCAATTACTCAAGCTTCTCATTTTCAAATGCTTAAGTCACTTATTTTAGAAAGGTTTCATAACTCATAGTCTTAATCTCTTTTAAAACAATTGAGTAACATATGTCATATATGTGAGTAGTTTATTCTTGTTTATAACGATCTTAATACAAAGAGCATGATCTAGAAAATGTAATATCATTTTGTCTTATCTTAGCTTCTATGCAGATGGAGGTTTCTACTGGTTTTAATACAACACATCATTATTCAATACATTTTCCTTTATTAACGCTGCAATGGTCTGTCGATACACATTCCGATTCCCAAATCGAAACATTATCCCTTTAAAACCAAGTACTCATTACTCACGAATGAGGTTTCACACAAACATCCACATCAAAACAAATAAGTTAAGTCTCTTATCTTATAAGATCAAGTCTCTTAACTTCTAACCTCAAGAAACCATTTTCACTACATAAGGTCGTTATAACTAACTTCCCATAAAGCTATTATAACACCCTATGTTTTAAACCAACCAAATCACTTAGCACATGTACGCTCACCGCATCACATAGTTCACAACAATCATGCTAGAAAAGATAGAAGAGGTTCACATACCTCGCGACGATTTATCGACAATAAGCAAAATGCTCCAAGTACTACAACCTTGCTAGCCCTTTCCACTCTCGAGTGTAATACGCTACTCTTAGTACTTTCACCTATAAAGGTCACAAACGCCTATTAACCCCAAAACACAAGTTTCTATCTTTCTACGTAAAATTCGGCAAAGACTCTCCCGCAACAACAGAAATCTCCTCCTCTATCGAGGCCGCTACCAAGCCAACCAGTGTGGGGTTTACACGCCTAACCTGACGTACAATTCTACCAAGAATACTACACAAGTCTACCGCAATACACCCTATGTAAATACAACAGAAGTTCTGTTCTTTATTCTTAAGGCTTATGTAAATAGACATTGCCGAATAATAATTATTTCCATATTTAGTATACTTCAACTATATATTCTAACAAACATGTAATTTCCAATTACAATAGAGGACAAGATAATTACCTCGATAAGCCCAAAATTATCCAAGTTATAATGTCGATCCCGAGCAAGGTTTAGCTCCTACCCTGCGCCCAATCCGCCTCCAAACAACCCTTAGAAGTTCTAACCAACTTCTACTCAAAATACTTCAACCAACTACGAAGATTTCCTGGTTTCTGGCTTGAGACTAAAGGACAAAAGGTAGTATTTCCTGCTCTACGATAGAGGTATCTTGGAATACTACAAGGTACAAGGCTAAGGTACTTTGGGCATTATAACAATACTAGGAGAAGTATTTCAATACCACGTGAGGGTATTATACGAAAACAACTAGCAGTGGGTACCCCACGGCTAGCACCACAAAGTGGGGAGGGAACCCCGCCAAAGGCCACACTAAAAGGGGGAGGGGGAGGCTCTCGCCAAGAGCTCACAAAGTGGGGAGGAGAGGGTTTCAAGACTGGAAGTTTTTGGAACGGATGGTCTTCACACTTGTGGTATTTATAGCAAAACCAAAGTGCCAACCAATGGCCAAGATCAAGCCATGTGCAAGGCAAGTGTAAGGCCAAGATCAAGCCAAGTGCACCCTAAACCCTACTCCACAAAACACTCCACAAAACAAGCCACAAAGCAAGGCACACTTCAAGGGGCCAATCGGCCAAGGCCAACCCACCTTGACCGTCCCCTCCAAATCACAACGAGGTGACAAGTGTCACCATCCCGCTGGTCCAAAAGGTTTCGCCTCTAAAAATCCGCAAAAATACAAAACGACATAGCCGGAATTTTCCTTCGCAAGTTACGCAAAAACGCTTCGGCCGAAAAACGACTCTAACCGTGTCAGGCACAAAGGTAACTTCGCCAAGCCACCTAGTGGGTGACACGTGTCACCCTCCTATTGGCCCTCATAAAACATCTTTCGAAAAATATCCACAATGGCCAAAATCTCGAAAACAAAGTGGGCCCCACAAAACCGTAAATTTCTCCCGTGGGTCCCACGTGACCATTTCCGAAAATAAAATCTCAAAATTCTAATATAATCTATGAAGTCCAAATACCAAATCTGGGAATCCAATTCCCATTAACGAACCTTTTTCTTCACAAATAACCGGAAACTTTTCCGTAAAACTCACCCTCTTCTTTCTTTTCAAAATTTCGTCAGACTTCTCGTGACGCACGCCCTTACATACATACCCCGCAACTACGGGTATAACAAGTTCGCCACCTTCCTTAGTTGCGCCTACCAAGGTGTTTGATTAGAACGACTAAGGGAGTAAGCAAAGAATACAGATAGATCTTTAACCCTCTGGATTAGTAGGTGTGATAAGTGAGTATACCTTAAGTGTTATATTCTTATAGCATTGTGTAAATTAGATTAAAAATCTTGGTTAGTTAACCAAGTAAGATTTGGGGGATAGAGAAGGCCTGAGCCTTAGAGTTTTATACGCGAGACCTTGTGAGGTGCCATCTCGAGTAAAGTTGTAGTGTTATGTTTGATCTCATCGGAGTGCATAGTGCACGTGAGCCATGCTTGGGATAGGTCTCTAAGCAGTGTGGAATGAAAGAGGGTAGTTGAGCCAAGAAGACCGCTAGGTTTTCGTAACGTGATTAGCGAGATTGTTCCGGATCGGAGCTAGAGTTTCGCGTGGTCGCCTGCCGAGAAGCCATGTTGCGCGACAACCCGCGCCCGCTTGTTGGGGTCGGGCGTGGTGGTCCCGCTTTGTGTTAGGGTTATGAGGAGTTAGGCCCAAGTTTAGCTGGCCAACAGACGAAGTTCGTGGACGATTCGACCAGATTAGCCGCCACGGGGCAGCCCATCGCGTTTTCGGCCGACCGTACTCAGCAGTTGATATATCGTAAAGGTTGTAAGGCTGCACGGTGCCTACCTTCACCTTATGGCGCATGGGGCCTGTGGTACTGCTTTTTTCCGAGGTTTTACCGAGCACGTGTTAAGAACTCGCAGTCTCAGACCGCATTCGCCCCGCCGTTGTTCGATTTCGTGGGTAGTTGCGGGGATTGTTGTCTCCCGTGGAGGGAGTGTTTAAGCTACCATTTCGTGTTTGATGTCGCCTTACGAAGCCTTGTAGGGCGAAGTGTAAGTTGCCGATCGATTGTCTGACGTTGCGCGTTCAAATAGTCGTTCAGCTTGTTCCACAGATCGTGGATAGGTGTGACGAGTTTTGGAAAACAGAGCGACTTAGCCCGAGTTACTTGGGCCTTTTGAGTTCATGTGAAGAATAGGCCAGTTGCCTATATGTTAGCATTTGCCGTCCGACTTAGAGGCAAGACGTCCTGGCCTTTTCAGATTGTTATGTTCGGGAAAGTATCTGAGATCCATCCAGAGTGTTCCGCTAGTGATGACCACGTTAGAGATAGTAACCCAGTTTTGGAAATCAAGCAAGAATGTAAATGTGGTAAGAGTTCGAGTGTACAAGAATGGTACGACACGTAGGAAGAAGCGAGCATGTATGGCAGCATAGATGTGATAATTTCTTTTGTAAAGAGTGCGAAAAAAGTATATTTTAGACCGAGAGAGGTATTTGTGGCGACGTAGAGGTGTTTCTCGACTTGACGGAGGTATTTACGCTGGTGTTTCGTACAAAGCGTGTTTGTTATCGTAAGTACGGTAGTGAAGACTATATCGGGCGCGCTTGTTTTGGGATCGTATGAACATTCGACGAATGTTTCATGAGGAGAATGTTATACCCGTGATTTGCAGTATGTACGTAAGGACGTACGTAGACAAGGTTGGGCTTTAAAGTTGGCTTGGCCGAATAATTTTTGTGCACAACACCTGCTAGAGTCGTTGACTAAACGCTTTTCAAGATTTCATAAGGGAAAATTCGCTATGTCATTTTAAATTTTATGCGGATTTTTCCGAGAGACGAACATTTTGGACCAACAAGAGGGCGACACTTGGCACCCTCTCATCGTGGGCTTTGGGGCGCAACACGGACGCATTTCCTTGACATTTTTGTCAAGTAGCAGGTAGGATATTTTGTGGTAGATGGATAAGGTGCACATGGACGAATCTGCCCTACACTTGCCTTGCACTTGGCATGATCTCGCCATCGGACGGCCTTTGCTTGACCTATAAATACCCCTTTGAAGACTTATTCATCCTAAAATAATTCCAAGTCTTGAAATCCTTCCCCTCTCTTTGGTGTTCTCGCCCTCCCCTCGCGAGGCCCTCGCCGAGCCCTCCCCTCGTCGAGAGTACCCCATCTGGGTTGGCCGAGGGGTATACACCCCTCGTGGTGTTGTCTCAGATAAATACCCCACTCTTGGTAGAAATACTTCCAAAGTGTTACATTATACCCAAATTACCTTAGCCATATACCTTGTAGTATTCCAAAGATACCTCTATACGTAGAGTCTGAAATACATCAGATGTCCTTTTTATCTCAAACCAAACCCTAAGCAAAAATCTCCATAGTTGGTCGAGTATTAAGAAGAAGTGGCAGAACTTCTAAGGGTTGTTTGAGCGGTCGAGCACCTGAGTAGAGCTAAACGCTAAGGACCGACATTTATACTTGGATAATTATGGGCTTATCGAGGTAATTATCTTGTCCCCTATTGTAATTGGAAAATACATGTTGTAGGAATATATAGTTGTAGTATACTATATATAGAATCGAACATAGTTTTATGGAAATGTCTTCGGACTTAAGCCCGAATCTAAAGAAGAGAATCAATTGTAATTACGCAGATCAGACAAGAGACTTGTAGTTTGACTGATAGGAAGTCGCCCGATTTTCCGTAGGATCTGTATCTAGATTTATTCTACCAGTAGTCTAGACTTTGATAGACTTGTATAACCCGCTTAGGTTGAATGTTCGCGAGTAGACGTGCTACTTGAGAAGGTGGACCAAAGCAGTCGTTATAGCCGCGAGCGATTTGCTAATAGTCGATAATCGCCGCGAGGTATGTGATTCTTCCTATACGCTGAGCATGATATTTTAAAGAAGTATATATAGTACGTAGACGACGCTGTTAACCGAACGTAGTTGT
Source organism: Przewalskia tangutica (assembly GCA_029844215.1). Classification (NCBI taxonomy): domain Eukaryota; kingdom Viridiplantae; phylum Streptophyta; class Magnoliopsida; order Solanales; family Solanaceae; genus Przewalskia; species Przewalskia tangutica. The sequence goes on along the minus strand of CM056736.1, from coordinate 41,739,937 downwards.
ACGCAATGTCTTTTGACTTAAGCCCGAATGATAAGAACTTTGAAGATTTCAAAAGTATAAGAACTGCTTAAGAGTAACACTTGGTTTTGAAAACATAAGAGTTATACTAGCTTTATGGAAGTTAGGTATAACGCCTTAAGAAAGTTAAATGAATGATTTATTGATTATAGAAGTTAAGAGACTTGATCTTAAAAGATAAGAGACTTGACTTAAATGAATTGATATGAATTTCAGTGAAACCTCATTCGCGAGTAATGAGTACTGGTTTTAAAAGGAATAATATTTTATCGATTTCGAAATCGTAACGTGTATCGACAAACCATCGCAGCTAATAAAGGAAAATGTAATGAATAATTAAGTATTATTAAAACTAAGAGAAACTTCCATCCGCATGTAAGTTAAGACGAGACAAAATGATATTTCCTAGATCATGGTCATTGTAATAAGATTGTTATAAACAAGGATATCCTACTCACATATAAGGCTTATGTTTCGATTGTTTAAAAGAGAATTATATTCTTAAATGAATAAGACTATGAACTACTAAACCTTTCTAAAATAAGAAACGTGAACATTTGAAATTAGGCAAACTCGACGCTTGGAAAATAATGTTGTTACTTGATTTTACAAAGGTAAGTGTTTTGGTTTACTTAAAAGGACACTACTCTATTTTATACTACGTATTGTGTGACTTATGTGAAAGAAACTGATCTTTAAAGATTTAATGATGAAGTACTTGGGGATAGATACCCAACTTGTTAGTAGAAAGTACCTTGTGTGAATAACTTGATTGTATTGGTTTGTGATAGCCTTGTAATATTTTCTTGTTGATTTGATAAGTAAACATGTTAGATGCTACGTGTTAGTATCTTGTGATTGTTATGTGCGGGTCACTTTGTCAGGCTTACGTTGTTAAACGTTAAGCCAGTAATCATTATTGTATCACATACCCTCGACTTATTATACCGGTGGTCACACCCGATGCGGTCTATACGGCCTACGCGTCCAGGAGACTACGCGAGCAGCAGTATGCTCCGTGATTGATCATTCCGGTGTTTAGCCCGACGCGGGGATGCCTTACGCGTTTGAGGGACTATGCGGTCTTCGAGGACTATGCGTTCGGCGGACTACGCGGCCGCAATAGTCCAGCGGATACCGAGGGTTGCCGCTTCGACGCGGGTATACCAGCGGTGGGACCATGATTCGAGGAATACCAAACGCGGTCTGTGTGACCTACGCGAGTCGCGGTAAGTTCTGTGGATAGACGCAAGACGCATGATACCGCGGCGAGCCGCCACTTCGACATGCGGTCTATAAAGACCTCGTGGATACGCTTTATGGCATTTTTGGTACCGGGTCTTAGTAGTCACTATGCCTTCGCATTTACCCCCGCACGTTCTATTGTGATGACTTTGAGGCGCGAGTCCTCGACTTGACATGATCGCTATTTATTGGAATCGTAGTTCGTTATCATACATGTCTCCCGCTTATATAGACTACTATGATTTCATTTACGTGATTTATTTTCGCCACATACTCTGCACCAGATCGACTTCTGGGCTCATGCCGCAGTAAAGGTACAGCCGCGTTGATCCTCGCCTAGGGTCACAGCATTGGGAAAGCCCGCTTCCGAGGCTTATCTTATAGTCCCCTGTCAGTAGGTGCTTACATTCAGGGTACGACGGCCTCGCCCGCCGTTGTTGTCATATCATTCGTAGAGGTCAGTAGATCGCAAGGTGGTTTGTAAAAAGGATTAAACTGCTCATTTTGAAAGAGTTGTTATTTATATATATGCCGAGAGGCAACTTTTCTTCGATAAACATGTCTTCTTTACATTGTATCATGTATTGTGTTTGTTCCACTGACACTGATGTTGTATCACTAGGTGCCCGGTAAGGCACCACCACGCCCGGTTCGGTCGTGACACGGCCCGTGGATCGTACCTTACCCGCACCCCAAAGAGTCGCACATCGAGAAATCACGAATATAAAGACAATACATGAAACCAATGTAATAAGACAGTTGAAATAAGAAGACAAAGCAACTAAAACTGTTACCTTCAGATATATATAAATAACAATTTGAACAAGCTATATCCCTTTCTACAACTCGCCCACAACAAGATTTCATGCACTTAAGAATGATACGACAAAATGGCGGACAGTGTCTCGCCATACCCCGAATGTAAGTACTTACAACGACAGGGACTATACCACCGATAAGCCTCCAGAGAAACGGAGCTTCCCAAACGCCGAATCGCGGACTCCTACGAGCGAGGATCAACATCGCGTACTCTCAACTCGCGCAGATTTAACGCACTTCAAGCGAGGTCAAGATAACAGTACCAAGTATGTGAAATCAAAATATCAGAAATGAAATCATAGTAGTCTATATAAAACAGAGACATGTATGATAACCAAACTACAGCCACAATAAAGCCATGTCAAGTCAGGGACTCACGCCCTCAAGTCATTACTCAAGTATAACAACGGGTCTCACGCCCACAACATCAATCATGCCCGTGGAATACCTTCCTCACTGCCGGCAGTCAATGATATAAAAGCACCAAGGAATACACATAAACACCAGGTCCCACCTGTGTCATAATAAAACCGCACGGTAAGTACGGGCATAGCCGACTACTAAAACCTACGCATCAACAATGCTATAAAATCAGACACGAGGTCTTTCTGATCGCACTACATGATCGGCCGCCACTCGCTCGCAGATCACCGTGCACGCCTATTCCTCGAACTTACCGCAGCCCGCATAGGTCACACATGCATTCGCATGAGGTATTCTCAATCACGGTCCTGCATCGCTCGAGGTATACCTCGACGGAGGCGCCTTAACCCCAGATCCGCCGACTCCGCACCGCATAGTCTTAATAGACCGCATAGTCCCACTGGACCGCATAGGCATCCCCGTGACGGATAAACACCCTAATGATCAACTCGAGCATACCGCCGCCCGCATAGTCTCAGACCGTGATAGCCGATAGACCGCATCGCGGTGGCAAGCCCTGTGATAACAAGTCAAGGGGTAGGTGATATAATAATAGTACAACGGACTTACCGCTAGCAACGTAAGTACGCAAGAATGACCCCTTACACAACAATCACAAGATACTAACACACGTAGATCCTAACATGTTTACTTATCAAATCAACAAGAAAGTATTACAAGTGCTATCACAAACCAACAAAATCAAGTTATTTACACAAGGTACTTTATGCTAATAAGTTCGGGTATCTATCCCCAAAGTACTTCATACAGTAACTCTTTTAAAAGATCCGTTTCTTTCACAGAAGTCACACAATACCCGTAGTATAAAATAGAGTGACTATCTTTTTAAGTAAACCATAACACTTCCCTTTGTAAAATCAAGTAACAACATTATTTTCCAAACGTTCAAGTTTGCCTAATTTCAAATGTTCACGCTTATTTTAGAAAGGTTTCAGAGTTCATAGTCTTATTCATTTAAGAATATAATTCTCTTTAAACAATCGAGAAACATATGCCTTATATGTGAGTAGGTTATTCTTGTTCATAATCAATCTTATTAAGCAACCATGATCTAGAAATGTAATATCATTTTGTCTCATCTTAGCTTCTATGCAGACGGAGGTTTCTACCGGTTTTAATAATACTTCTTTAATCAAAACATTTCCTTTATTAACGCCGCAGTTGGTTTGTCGATACTCATTCTCGATTCAAATCAAGAAACATTATTCCTTTTAAAACCAAGTACTCATTACTCACTTAACGAGGTTTCACACAAAATTCATATTAATTTAATTAAGTCAAGTCTCTTATCTTTTAAGATCAAGTCTCTTAACTTCTAAAATCAATAAATCATTCATTTTATCTCTCTTAAGCCATTATATCTATCTTCCCATAAAGCTAGTATAACTCTTAAGTTTTTAAAACCAAGTATTACTCTTCTTTCAAAAACAGTTCTTAATTCTCTTGAAATACTTCAAGATTCTTATTATTCGGGCTTAAGTCAAAAGACATTGCTGCATAACCACGCTCAATTAACACGCTGCACGCTCACCGTGACTATATATATATATATTCTTTAAAATATCATGCTCAAGAGGATAAGAAGAATCACATACCGCGACGATTATCGACTATTAGCAAAACGCCAACGCTATAACCCGCTAGCCTTGTCCACCTTTCAAGAGCACATGCTACTCACGTAACATTCAACCTATAAAGGTTATACAAGTCTATCAAAGTCTAGACTACTCCTAGAGATTATTCTACAAAGAGGTTCTCTATTTACTAAAATCGGGCAAAGACTTCCCTATCCACAAACTTCATAAGTCTATCAGAATACACCCTATGTAAGTACAATTCCATTTTCTTCTTATATACTTCCTTGTATATAACTTATACTTATTCTTATACTTCAACAATATGTACACTTAATTACAAAAGGGAGACAAGATATTTACCTCGATAAGCCCATAATTATCAAAGTTAAATGTCGATCCTGAGCAATGCTTAGCTCCTACTCCGGGTGCTCCAACCCGCTCCAAACAACCCTTAGAAGTTCTACGCAACTTCTTTATAAATCCTTCAACCAACTGTGAAGATTTTCCTAGTGGTTTTGGCTTGAGACAAAAGGACATACGGTAGTATTTCCTGCCTCTACGATAGAGGTATCTTCGGAATACTACAAGGTATATGGCTAAGGTAATTGGGTATAGAACAATACTTTGAGAGTATTTCTACCAAGATGGGGTATTTATACGAGACAACACCACTGGGGGTGTATACCTCTACCAACCCCACTAGGAGGGGGTACTCGGCCATGGGGAGGGCTCGGCTGGGCCTCACCAAGGGGATGGGAGGCTAGGACGAGACACTACAAGAGAGGGGAGGATTTTTAGACTTAGAAAATTATTCGACGAAGAAGTCTTCAAAGGGGAGGGTATTTATAGGGAAATCAAAGGCCATGATCTAGCCAAGTGGGGGCGCTGAGGCCAAGACGTGCCCAAGTTCCCTAGTCCCTACTCCTTAAAACCTCACAAAATATCCTACCAACTCTAAGTCGTTTCGCCCCACGTGCCGCCTCACACGCCACCAATGAGAGGTGCCAAGTGTCGCCTCTCTCATTGGTCCAAAATGTTTCGCCTCTAAAAATCCGCAAAAATTAAAATGACATAGCCGAATTTTCCTTCGCAAGTTGTAAAACGCTTCGCCGAAAAACGACTCTAACCGTGTCAGGCACAAAATATTTCGCCAAGCCTACTTTAAAGACCAAACTTTTCTACGCACGCCCTTAAGTACATACTGAAATACGGTATAACAAGATCAATCTCGAGAAACATCTTCACCTCGCAACGTCGAACAAATCATCAATCTCGGAAGCGGTATTCGTTTAATGGTCACCTTGTTCACCGCTCAGAATCAACACATGCGCAGCTGGCCCCGCCCTTCTTCTTCACGAACACACGGCGCTTCCCTGTGGAGAAACACTAGGCCCGATGAAGCCCTTCTCCAAAGAAATCCTCACCGTCCTTCAACTCTCTCAACTCGCAGTGCCATTCTCGTATGGCGAATGGAAATAGCCGAGTGTCCGCAAAGACATCTATACAAAACTCTATCTCCTCTCGTGAGGATACCCGCAGGTCGCCAGAAACACATCCGGGAACTCTCGACCATCGAATCGATCAAAATCTGGTACCGCAGCCTCGTGATCAAACACCCGAACGAGATGGTAGATATACCCTTCTCGCACCATCTTCCCGCCTCGAGGTAGGAAATAAACCTACCCTCTACGATACGTTGTTCCTCCAACTCAATAACCGCCTCAGAAATCGAACCGCACTCACTTTCTCTCGCACCACATTGGCGAGCAAGAAGCCAGTCAATCCATACCCATAATCACATCGAAATCGGCCATATCCAACTCTATCAAGTCGCCAGTGGTCCGACGACTCAGATAAAGTCATCGGGCAAGCCCTATATACCCGCCGAACTACCACCGAATCACCCATCGCGTAGCTACTCGAAGCGGTCTATGGACTCGTGCTCTATCCCTATCCTACTAGCAATAAGTGAGATATATAGACAACAGATAACCCGATCTATCAAGGCATACACGCCACAACATGAAATCGATAAAGTACCGTGATTTACATCGTGACGCCCCGTCCCGCTACCGACAGGCATAAATGCGTTCTCGAGGACCGCTAGAACTAGACTTCGCCACGACCTCGCCGCACTGGGTCCTCGAGCACCTGACTGCGGGCGAGTAATCAGAGGAGATGAAGACCGCGAAAGACTCAGTAGCCGACTTACCATCTCGCGCGCCAGCCTGACAGACTCAGATAGTGACCTTGCCGGCCGCAAGTGTAGCAAACTCCCGAGGTAGTATCACAACTCCTGCAATGGAATCTACCACATCGACACACCGAGAGGACTCGATCGTTAGCACTTCGCTACTCGAAGTTCAAGTCCCGGGCCCCGACCGCTCGAATACTCGCCGCCCCAAGACGGTAGAGTGCTCGAGCCGGCGCGGTGCAAATCTAGATCGCCGAGGCCGCCCACCCCGAGAGCTACCAAAAGATCCCGCTGCCCGTGCCTTCTTCGCTGCCGATATCCGCCGACCCGCCGCCTCTACGCCTCGCATCCAAGCGCATGAGCTCGCACGCGAATGTCCATGCCCTACAAGAGCCACACCGAGCAAGACTCGCCAAATAGTCATCTAGTCCCAGAACGTAGCGGCACTCGGCCTCCATATCGCGCATTAATGCAGGACATATCGAGCCAACGACCGAACTCAACGTTGTACTTAATCAGCGCGCCTCTGCCTCAAAGATCAAAAATTTGTCGCCCTGCGTTCTCCTCATCCGCGAGGCAAGAAGTGGCCGAGAAAGCCTCGAGAACTCGCCCCATACCGCCGAGGCGATGCTCTCCCGATAGCTCCACGAATCAAACCAATCGATCGCAGATCACGCAGCCGATGTGAACCTAAGACCACCGACTGATCTCCAAGCTCGATCACTGCATGATCCGTCAGAGTCGCTTGATGAACTCCGCGATCATCCTCGTGCCTCGACCAGAACTCGCGCTACAACTCATAAAATCCCGAGCCTCAAACTATCCGGACCGTGAACCACGGCATCGGCTGAGCCGAATCGCCAGATCCAAATTTATCTCATGTTCGCCACAACTCAAGCAGCAATCGCCATCTCTTCAGAACCCATCTCTCTACCTGTGCCGTGGACCGGAGGCGCAGTATCGTGGTCTCATCAACTACCGCCGCGCTCTAAACTCGCTGGGCCGGGCGGGCGCCGTGGAACTCGCCGCCCGAGGTATCGCCTGCATAGATCGGGCTCGCCCTCGTGGCCCTCTTTGTCCTACTAGCGCCTCCTCACGCTTTGCCCTTCTCGCCCGGTTGCTTTCGTGGAGGCATAATCATAAAGAAAGGAAATACGTTAGAGGGGTCCAACTTATAACACGCCTCTAAGGCACGATTCAGAGTGAGAAGAATGGAAACCAATCTCAATATCCTATAGCCTCCTCGACATTGGTGGCGCACAACACACCGATAATCAAGACTCTACTAGATACGGTCAGACACTTTCGAGGATTAATCGCTCGATACCACTTTTGTCACGACCCGATCCTGCCGCTGGATCGTGCCTTACCCTGACACCCAAGTAGACATTCATCAGAGTAATCAATGAATAATAAATCAAGACATGAAACAAATGTAAAATGTAAATACGCTTTATCCGAGAAAAATGGCCTTTCTAAGATATATATATATACCAAGTCCGCGCTACATCCCAACTTTACAACAGACTACTGCACTTCTAGGAATGTAAACAACTATGGCGGACAGGCCCCACCATACCTCGAATGTACAAAATATCTACAACACTGTGAGAGTCGCACTAAAAGTCGAGCCTCCGAGAAACGAGCTCCCGACACTGCAGTAAAGGATCCTAAGAACGAGGATCTACCACCGCTTCCCCTTACTCGCAGATTTAACGCAACCCCAAGGAGGTCGCATAACAGTACCAAGTATGTGAAATCAGAAAGTACTTTAAATGAAATCATATCATTTTAAAACCAATTTTACAAATATGTACGAAACAACCAATGTAACCGCACATAGTGCCACAAGATAACCAAAAGCAAAATAGATATAACATAATCGGTCTTTTCTAGGCCGCTAATGATCGGGCAAGGCCAATCGCCCATAGTATCATTATGCGAGCCTAATCTCGAACTCCCGCACCGCATAAAGTCACAAATGCACCCGCATGAGGTATTCTCGTGACGGGGTAGCTAACTCGCTGTATCTTCCTCGACTCCCGCAGTCCGCATAGTCACATAGACCGTGATAGTCACACGCATGATGCAGGCATTCTCGACGGATAATACACCCGAATGATCAATCTCGAACTCCCGCAGCCGCATAGTCACATTGCATCGCATAGCCGATAGACTCGCATCAAGGGTGGCAAGTCCTCAGATAACAAGTCGTGGGTATGTGATATAATAACAAGATAACGCTTAACGCTTAACAACGTAAGCACAACAAGAATAACCCCTTACACAACATCACAAGACACTAACACACGAAGGCCATAACATGTTTACTTATCAAACCATCTTACTACACTTTTCGTAAATCAATACAAGACTTTCATAAACAAATAAGTAAACTGCCCTTTTATCTTTCTTAAGTCGTTATACCTAACTTCCCATAAAGTTAGTATAACTCTTTAAGCTTTTAAAACCAAGTATTACTTTTCTTTCAAAATGATTCACAACTCTTTGAAATACTTCAAGATTCTTATTATTTAAAACTCAAGTCAAAAGACATCGAGTAAAACCAAGTTCGCTTAACACACGCACGCTCACCGCACTATTTATATATTTTAAAATATCATGCTCAAGAGATAGGAAGAATCACATACCTCCTACAAATCCACCGCCAAGTCGAATATGTCGCGCAGAGTATCAACCTATAATAGTCAACACGCCTATCAACGCCTAGACTATTCTCGTAGAATATTCTTAGCAGAGGGTTCTAATTCTACTAAAATTGGGCAAAGACTTCCTACCCGACAAACTACACAAGTTCATCAGAATACACCCCATGTAAGTACAGCCCATTCTCTTTTTCATACCATCCTTCTATACGCCTTATACTCATTTCTATACTACTACAAGATGTAATTTCCAATTACAATAAGGACAAGATATTTACCTCGACAAGCCCAAAATTATCCAAGATATATGTCGATCCTGAGCAAGGTTTAGCTCCTATTCTGCGCGCTCCGATAGCTCCAAGAAACCCTTAGAAGTTTCTAAACAACTTCTACTTAATACTTCAACCCACTATGAAGATTTCCCTAGGGTTTTGTTTTGTGACTAAAGGATATAAAGTAGTATTTCTGGGCTTTTAGTATAGAGGTGACTTTGGAATATTACAAGGTATTTGGCTAAGGTATTTTGGGAATAGTAACAATACTTGGAGAATACTTTTCATCTGCAAGTGTGTTTTTGATTTAAACTACAAGGAAGAGGGAAGAGGACTCGACGAAACTACTAAAAGTGGGGAGGGAGTTTGAGACTTGGAAATGTTTTTGTGGACGGGTTAAGTCTGCACAAGATGGGTATTTATAGAACCACCAAGGGCCAAGATTAAAACAAACGGAGGTGTAGATTTGGTAGCTTGTTCAAGTGAAGTCTTCCACCAAATGTCCACCACAACCTGGGACATATGTCCACTACAACATCGGGACAAATGTCCCCACAACAACGAGCCACGTGGCCTTCCACTAGCACAAAACGCCCAAGGCAAGCCCCCCACTTGCCCACAAAATCGTCCCTTACCTACTCCCACTCACCCAAAGAAATATCTTGCAAGACTTGACCATTTGACTTGTCCACTAGGCCACCATTTCGTCCAACCCATGCCAACTAAGGGTGACACATGTCGCCCTCCTATTGGTCCAAAATATTTCGCCTCTAAAAATTCGTGAATCGGTTAAAATATTAAAAACGAGAATTTCCTTCACAAGGTTCTAATCTTTCCGTTGAAAGTTCACAATTGCATCCTTAACCTAATTAGGGTTTGTACAAATGTACGTACATCCTCACATACATACTTTCAAATGTATGTACGTTGAAAGTTCACAATTGCATCCTTGCGCGGAGGCATAACTGGTAAAAACGAAATACGTCAGAGGGGTCCAACTTATAACACAGCTCTAAGGCACGATCTCAGAATGAGAAGAATGGAAACCAATCCTAAATGTCCCGCAATTTCGACGATGACGTGGTGCACAACACATCGATAATCAAGACTTACTAGACACGCCTCAGAGACACTTTCCGAGGATTAATCGCTCGATACCACTTTTTGTCACGCACTCCGATCCTGCCCGCGATCGTGCCTTACCCGCACCCAAGTAGTCATACATCGTAGTAATCGGAATATAAAAACAAGACATGAAACAATTATAGAACGAGAACAGCTTTATCCATGAAAATATCGCTTTCGCATGTATATATACATAAAACATGAACCCAACATACATCCTTACAAACCCCGCCCATAACAAAGATTACTGCACTTAAGAGTTTTTATACAACATGACGACAGTGGCTCTCGCCATACCTCAATGTACAAGTACCTACAATGACAGGAGTATACTAAAAGATAAGCCTCCGAGAAACGGAGCTTCCTAATACGAATCGTGATCCTATGAGCGAGGATCAATAATCGTGTACTTACCGCAGATGAACGCAACCCCTCAAGCGAGGTCAAGACAACAGTACCAAGTATGTGAAATCAAAATACTGTGAAATGAAATCATAGTAGTCTATATAAAACAGAGACATGATGATAACCAAACTACATACCCACAATAAATAAGCAAATATGTCAAGTCGTGACTCACGCCTCAAAGTCATCACTGAATATAACTATGGGTCTCACGCCACAACATCAATCATTCCTGAATACCTTTCTTCATCGCCAGCCTATGATATAATAACACCAAGGAGTACACATGAACACTGTGTCCCACTCAGGTCATAAAACCGCACGGCAAGTACGGGCTAACTACTGATACCAAAGCCGCATCATCAATCGATCGGCAAGTACGAAAAGCCAACTACTGATACCAAAGCCGCATTAACAATACTATACAACCAAACCACGGTTCGACACGGCAAGTACGAAAGCCAACTACCAGATACCAAAGCCGTGGTCACGAATGACCGGCAAGTACGAGGGCTAACTACAAGATACCAAGGTCAGACACGAGACTTCGCCACGGCCGACACGGCAAGTACGAAAGCCAACTACCGTGATACCAAAGCCGCGGTCACGAGCTAACCGGCAAGTACGGTGGCTAACTACCAGATACCAAGGTCAGATCACGAGACTTCGCCACTAAACCGAATCTGGCAAGTACGGCTAACTACTGATACCAAAGCCGAATCACCCACGACTTCGTCAAGTACGCAGAGCCAACTACCAAATACCAAAGCCGAATCAAGAAACCTCACGGAGAGCTAGTCCATGGAATAACACTATCAACGTAAGCGCACTGCGGAATCCTCCGCCACCGCCAGACGCCCAAGTAAGATCATAACAAATCAGCCGCCTCCATCGAGAGACGCGTGGTATAGAAATACAATACTAGCACGACAAGTCTATCACACGCAAACATAGGCAAGTTACACACAACTCAAGGTACTTTCATTTTATGCCAAAGTCCGTGTTTTAACCCCAAAGTACTACGACGCTAACTTCTTCTTAAAAGATCCATTTCTTTTACAAAGGTCACCCGATGCCCGTATTATAAAAATAGAGTGACTAACATTTTAAGTAGACCAAAACAACTTCCATACTTTCCTTTTAAAATCAAGTAACAACATTCTTTCCAAAGTTCAAGTTTGCCTAATTTCAAATATTCACGCCTCTTATTTTCGAAAGGTTTCGTAGTTCATAGTCTTAATCACTTAATAACATAATCTCTTTTAAAACGACGAGTAACGTATGCCTTACGCGTGAGTAGTTATTCTTGTTTATAACAATCTTATTAAAGCAACATGATCTAGAAATGTAATACAATCTTGTCTTATCTTAGCTTCTATGCAGATGGAGGTTTCTACCGTTTTAATATAATTACTTAATTGTCAATACATTTTCCTTTATTAACACCGCAGGGTTCGCTCGATACTTATTCTCATTTCCAAATCAAGAAACATTATTCTTTAAAGACCAAATACTCATTACTCACGAACGAGGTTTCACACTTTTTAATAAAATTCATATCAATTCAATTAAGTCAAGTCTCTTATCTTTAAGATCAATAAACCATTCTGCTTATCTTCTTAAGACGTTATACCTAACTTCCCATAAAGCTAGTATAACTCTTAAACTTTCAAAACCAAATATTACTCTTCTTTCAAAAACGATTCTTAATTCTTTTGAAATACTTCAAGATTCTTTATTATTTAAAACTTAAGTCAAAAGACATCGAAGTAAAACCACGCTCGCTTAACACACGCACGCTCACCGCACTATATATATTCTTTTAAAATATCATGCTCAAGAGGATAGGAAGAATCACATACCTCGCGACGACACCGATAATTAGCAAATAGCTCCAAAGTATCAGAATCCTCGCTTAGCCTTTTCCACCCTTCGAGTAGAATACGCTACTTGCAAAGATTTCAACCTATAACGGCCATATAAGTCTATCAACGCCTAGACTACTCAGAGAATGATTCTAGATACAAGATTCCTTATTCTATGGAAAATTGGGCAAAGACTTCCTACCCGCCAAACTACACAAGTTCATCAGAATACACCCATGTAAGTACAGCTTCTCTTATTTTATACCATCCTTATATACGCCTTATACTCAATTCTTATACTACTACGCATGTAATTTCCAATTACAATAGAAGGGTAAGAGTATTTACCTCGATAAGCCCAAAATTATCCAAGTTAAAAGTCGATCCCGAGCAAGGTTTAGCTCCTAATCAGACGCCCACGCCCAAGAAACCCTTAGAAGTTCTACACAACTTCTACTTAATACCTCAACCTACTATGAAGATTTTTCCTGTGGTTTGGTCTGGTGACTAAAGGAAGTATAGTAGTATTTCTAGGCTTTTAGTATAGAGGTAACTTTGGAATACTACAAGGTATTCGGGCCAAGGTATTTTGAATAACAACAATACTGAGAATACTTTTCTACCATGTGTGGGTTCGCCGAGGTCCTCTCAAAGGGAGGGAGGATTTAAGACTTGGAAAATTTTTATGGATGAAGAAGTCTTCAACTAAGGGGTATTTATAGGGCCTTCAATGGCCAAGATTAAGGCAAGTGAGGGCAAGCTGAGCGCTGGGATTTGGGGCAAGTGTACCTTATCCATCTACTACACAAATATACTACCTAACCTCACCAAGGTTTTTAACACCAAAACGTACAACAAAAGCCCACATCGCCATTCACTTGAGGGTGACACATGTCGCCTCCCGCTGGTCCAAAATATTTTATCTCTCGAAAATCCGCAAAAATAATAAATGTCGAACCGAAATTTTCCTTCGCAAAGTCCGAAAACGCTTCGCCTGAAAAACAATTCTTTTCGCTAGTAGAACAAATTTCGCCCCTTTGCCTACTTAAGGCTTAAACTTCAGATGTACTCCTCACGCATATACTGAAATACGGTATAACATTCTCCCCTCCTTAGAAAAATTTGTCCCGAATGTTCCTTCTCAAGACGGATAACGATAAAGTTCCTCTTAACTTAAACAAGTTGTCAATGCCACACCGCCACGTATCAACACACGCGCAAATACTTAACCCAAGTCAACGAGGAATCACTCCTACATCACAAAAGCTTCCACCCTGGTCTAAAGGATACTCCCTTTGCATCTTCACTTCACAACAAAATGATCTCTTTATTCTCGCTAACACACGCTCACTTCTTTCCTTACTCATCGCATCTTCTCAGACACCCGAACTCTCTCCCTAGTACACATTCCATACTCCAAGAATCGCCTCGCTTCAAAACTTTGGAGTCACCACCTCCAAACTTGGTCATCTTACTAGCCTTGAATTCCTTTAAGGCCATTCCCGGCCTTCACGATCCGATTCTGGTCGAACATATCCACGAACTCATACGATGGTTACCTAAACTCGCCTAGCACCCTCGTGACTTACCACCCGGCGACCACTCGAATCGACCCATCCCAAATCGGGCTGCGGGTCGACCCGCGACATGGCCTCAACCCGACCTACTTCTCGCGCCAAGCTCTTGTCCCCCGATCCGGAACAATCTCACAAAACATTTTACGCATTTCACACTACTCAGGGACTTATCACACAAAACATTTTACGCATACCAAGTATTTTGACAAAGACTAACCGTGAAATCTTTTATTCAAGACGGCCTTACATCTAAGGTCTCAACGCAGTATCCTAAGGTTCATACCTTCCTCGCCCCCATACTTATCCTTTCAACTAACCATGTCTCTAAACCACACAACGCTTATCCGTATACGGTACTCAACATATAATCATCGATCACACATGCTAATCTCTAGAGGTTAAGGATATACCAAAAATAGGCGTTCAAAGGACCGCTAAAATCGGGAACTTCCACCGCGACCGCCGTGGCTCGCCGGATGAACATCCCGCCTAGCTATGGAAGCGAAGAACCCGCGAATCGATCTCGTAGTCAGGTTATCCCACCGCTACTGGCCTGGACGCTCGCCAAATGGCCCCGCTGGCCGCAAGCATAACAATCTCCCAAATTAGTACGACACTCACCCTTATGAATTTTTTCCACAACGCCACACCGAGACAGTGGTGGCCTCATCCGCGAGCACTCCTACTCCCCAAAAATCAAACCCGGGAGCCCCGACCGCCCCGAATATCCCGAATGTCCCAAGATCGGAGGACCACTCAGATCGGGCGAGGTACATAACTAGTTCGGCCGAGGCGGTCCGCTCGAAGTCGCCAAAAGACCTCGCTGCCCCGCCCTCTTCGCTGATCCCGCCATTCTCGCCGACCTCTCCGCCTCCTCACACCTGCGCATAAGTCGCATGCGCGGCAATGTCCATGCCCGTGAAGAGCTACACCAACAAGCTCGCTAAGTACTCATCGAGCTCGTGACGAGCGTGCACTCGCCCCCATGTCGGCCATTAACGCGGGACGCATCGAAGCAGCGAGCCAAACTCCACATTGTACTCCCGAACCGTACGCCCGTCCTGCCTCAATATCAAAAATATGTCGGCTCGTGCCCTCCTCATCTGCGGAGGCAAGAAGTGGCTGAGAAATGCCTCCGAGAACTCGTCCGAATAGCCGAGGCGCATGCTCCCGACGCTCCCACGACCAAACTACCGATCGCGGTATCACGCACCGACGTGAACCTAAGACCACCGACTCGGTCTCCAAGCCTCGATCACTCACGATCCGTCAGAATCGCTTGATGAACTCCTC
This sequence comes from Przewalskia tangutica, assembly GCA_029844215.1. Lineage (NCBI taxonomy): Eukaryota > Viridiplantae > Streptophyta > Magnoliopsida > Solanales > Solanaceae > Przewalskia > Przewalskia tangutica. The sequence continues at coordinate 41,724,437 of CM056736.1, read as the reverse complement.
GCGATCATCCTCGTGCCTCGATCCATAAAACACTAGCGGCCGCAACTCGTAAAGTCCCGCAGCCTCAAACTATCCGCCTCGTGAACTACGGTACCACGACGACCGCCAGATCCAGCCTTTTATCCTCGTGTTGCCACTATCCTAGCCAATAATCGCCATCTCTTTGTACTTAACTCCTCTCGCTTCCAGCCGGACCGAGGCTCAGTACTATGGTCTCAGCAGCCCACCGCCGCGGCTCTAAACTCGCTGGGCCGGGCGGCGCGCAAAACTCGCTGCCTCAAGCGCTATCTCGTAATGACTGTGCTCGCGCCAGATTTCTTCTCAGATTCGCTACGACCCGCTCGGCTCGTGGATCGTGCCACCGGCACCCAAGTAGTCATACATCGAGTAATCACGAAATATAAAGCAAGACATGAAACGCTTTATAAAATTAGACACGCTTTATGAGAAAACACGCTTTCGCATATATATATAAACATGGTTTAGCGCTACATCCGATAATCGCATAACATGACTACATACCTCTAAGGAAATATACAACTATATGACAGGCCCCGCCATACCCCGATCGCATAAAACTATCTACAACAGTGAGATCATACCCAAAAGTAGAGCCTCCTAAAAGACGGAGCTCCCGACACCAACGTAGAGATCCTAAGAATGTGGATCTAGCACTGCTGCCCTTACCGCAGATTTAACGCAGCCTTCAAGGAGGTCAAGATAACAGTACTAAGTATATGAAATCAGAAATACTTAAATGAAACATATCATTTTAAAAAGCTTTGCAAGTATGTATAAAACAACTAAGGAAACCGCATATACACATCACAAACAAGAGCAGAATAGGTAAATCAGTAATGTCTTTTCTAGGCCGCGAACGATCGGGCAGGCCACCGCCCGTAGTATCACCATGCAAGCCTAATCTCGACTCCAGAGTCCGCATAGGCCAATCACATAGGCCCGCATAGGTATATAACCCCGCATCGAGGGTAGCTACTCCGCATCGCCCCGACTCGCCGTCCGCACGCCACATAGATCGCATGAGGTATAACCCCGCACACTAACCTCGAACTCCCGTAGTTCGCATAGGTCCCTTGACCCGCATGAGGTATTCTCGAATCACGGTCCTGCATCGCCGAGTCTACCCCGCATCGGAGGGCGCCTTAACCCCTGCACATGTCAAGAGCGAGTGATGTTACACTAACCTAACAGCTTATCGTTAACAACATAAGCATAACAAGAATACTCTTTACACAAACGCTACAAGACACTAACACACATAGCATCATATCATGTCTACTTATCAAACCATCTTATTATTCTTTTCACAATTCAATATAAGTCCGTTATAAACACATAGGTAAACTGCTTCTTTTATCAATCTTAAGTGGTTATACTTAACTTCCCATAAAGCTAGTATAACTCTTAAGCTTCGCTTAAAACCAATTAGTTCTCTTCATAAAAATGATTCAAGATTCTTATGAAATGCTTTCAGATCTTTATTATTCAAAGCTTAAGCCGCAGGCATTGCCGTAGTTGTTATTCGTGCTTAAGCCGTGAGACATTGCCGTAGTTGTTATTCGTGCTTAAGCCGCAGGCATTGCCGTAAGTATTATTCAGCTTAAGTCAAAGACATTGCCGTAGTTATTATTCAGCTTAACACATGTACGCCTCACCGCACTATATATTGTAAAATATCATGCTTTAGGAAGAATCACATACCTTCTCAAAACCACCGCCAAGTCAATATGTCGCAGCAGAGTCACCATAATAGTCACAAACATCTATCAAAGACTACTCAAGGTCATTCTAAACAGAGGGTTCACAATTCTATGGAAAGTGGCAAGACTTCCTACCCTATGAGCTATATAAGTTCATCAGGAAAACAAATTCCATGTAAGTACAGCTTGATTATTCTTCTTTAAACCCTTCTACTGTGGTAATAAATCAATTCTACTCGTGATATTCTTCTAAGTATTTAATACTTATTCTAATACTACTACAGAAGTATTCTCTAATTCAAAAGAGGGTTAGGATTAGTTACCCTGTAAGCCCAATAATATCCTAGAAAGTCGCACTGAGCAAGGTTTTGCTCCTAAGTTGTATGTCCAAGGAAACCTTAGGTTCTTCACAACTTCTACTAAGTACTAAGGTATTTGGGCTAGGTATTTGGGCATTATAACAATACAAGAAGGCAACTTTTCTACCAAGGGAGGGGGTAGGTTTTGGCTAGGCAGTGGCCTCGCCAAACTTCTTAGGCTGTATGTGGGGTATTCGCCAAGGGCCTTCACAAGGAGGGTGAGGAGTTGGACTAAAAGGCTACAAAGGGAGAGGAAAGGATTTTCAAGACTTGGAAAGCTTTGTGGACGAAGAACTCTTCATCTTGGGGTATTTATAGGTCGTGGCCAACCAATGGCCAAGATTAAGACAAGTGCAAGGCAAGTGTAGGTGAGGATTAACTATACACAAATATCCTACCAACTCTCGACTTGTGCACAAGGCACAAAAACGTGCTATTGTTAGTCCATTTCGGCCCAAACGGACGATTTGAAGTCCACCAATCGGAGGTGCTGCGTCGCCTCCCGCTGGTCCAAAATGTTTCGCCTCTAAAAATCCGCAAAATTAGAAATGGCATAGCCGAATTTACCCTACGAAAGCCGTGGAAACGCTTCGCCGAAAAACTATTCGCTTGCGAGTCAGGCCCAAAAAAACGCTTTGCCTAAACTTTAAGGCTAGACTTTTTGCACGTATTCCCTTACGCATATACCGAAATACGGTATAATCACACGACCAACCCGTTCGCGGATCGTGCCTTACCCCGCACCCAAGTAGACATACATCGAGTAATCACGAACATAAAGACAATACATGAAACCAAAGGTAATAAGACAAAAATAAGAAGACAAAGCAACTAAAAACGGTTACCTTCAAGATATATATATAAATAGCAACTTTTTCAACATGAACGCTTTAATCCTTTTACAAACCCCGCCACAACAAGATTACATGCACTTCTAAGAAATGATACGATAACAATGGCGGACAGTTCCCGCCATACCTCAACGTAAGCACCTACAACAACAGTGGACTATACCAAGATAAGCCTCCGAGAAACGGAGCTTCCCAAACGCTGAAATCGGGACCCCGAGAGCTAGGATCAACGATCGTGTACTCAACTCGCAGATGAACGCAGCTCGGCGAGGTCAAGATAACAGTACCGAGTATGTGAAATCAAAATACATATCAGAAATGAAATCATAGCGCCATATAAAGCAGAGACATGTATGATAACCAAACTACAAGCTAACAAAGCAACATGTCAAGTCGTGACTCACGCCTCAAGTCATCACTCAAGTATAACAACGGGTCTCGTGCCCACAACATCAATCATGCCCGTGGAATACCTTCCTCACCGCCAGCCTATGATATAAAAGCACCAAGGAACACACATGAACACCGTGTCCCACTCGTGTCATAATAAAACTGACGGTAAGTACGAAGGCATAGCCGACTACTAAAACCTACGCATCAACAAGGCCGCGAATCAGATTATAAGATCTGCTTCAGACCGCTACATGATCAAAGCCGCCACTTGCCCGCAGATCAATGTACGCTGCCTAACCTCGAACTCCCGCAGCCCGCGATAGGCCAATCTCATCGCCCGCATGAGGTATTCCCCGCATCGAGGGTAGCTACTCCTAAGCATCGCCCCGACTTCGCACCGCATGGCACACGGACCGCATGCCCATAAAGGACGATACTAACTCGAACTCTCAGAGTTCGCGATAGCCCCCGACTCGCATGAGGTATTCTCAATCATGTGTCCATCGACCACCGAGTCTACCCCGCATCGGAGGGCTTTAATCCCCTAATCATCTCAAGAGATGAACGCCACAATACTATCATAACGATCGATAGTTAATAAGCACAATCAAGGGAAACCCTTTACACAACCATCACAAGATACTAACACACGTAGCTTCCTAACACGCTTACTTATCAAAGCAATCAAGAAAGTATTACAAGGCTATCACAAACCAATACAATCTGTTGTTCACACAAGGTACCTTCTACTATATGATTAACAAGATCGGTTTTATCCCCAAAGTACTTCATACATTAACTCTTTAAAAGATACGCTATATTCACAAAAGTCACACAATACCCGTAGATATGAAAATAGAGTGATTATCTTTTAAAGTAAATCAATTACTTCTCTTTGTAAAATCAAGTAGCAACATTCTTTTCCAATGTTCAAGTTTGCCTAATTTCCAATGTTCAAGTTTCTCATTTTAGAAAGGGTTCGTAGTTCATAGTCTTATTCATTTAAGAATATAATTCTCCTTTAAACAACTGAGAAACATAAGCCTTATATGTGAGTAGATATCTTGTTTATAACAATCTTATTACAAAGAACCATGATCTAGAAATATCATTTTGTCTCATCTTAGCTTCTATGCAGATGGAAGTTTCTACCGGTTTTAATAATACTTAATTATTCAAAACATTTTTATTAACGCCGCAGTTGGTTTGTCGATACACATTCTGATTCAAATCAAGAAACCTTCTTAAGCCGTTATACCTAACTTCCCATAAAGCTAGTATAACTCTTAAGTTTTCAAAACCAAATATTACTTCTTCTTTCAAAATGATTCAAAAATCTTTGAAATACTTCAAGTTCTTTATTAACACATAACAAGCCGCTTATAGTTCAAATCGCTTACCTTTTCAAGACCACCAAGATTTTCTTACCAACATAAAGTCGTTATAATCAACTTCCCATAAAGCCGTTATAACACTTTATGTTTTAAACCAATCAAATACGCTTAGCACATGACGCTCACCGCACTACATAGTTCACACATATCATGCTAGAAGAGATAGGAAGAGGTTCACATACCGCGACGAGTATCGACTAATAGCAAAACGCCCAAGTACTTCAAACCGCCGGCTACTCCTTAGCCGCAGATCGCGCCATACGCAAAGATTTCAACCTATAAGGCCACAAGGCGCTTATTAACATTTAGATCCCTTCAGAGAACATTCTACGTAAAATTCGCAAAGACTCTCCCGCAACAACAGAAATCTCCCTCTACCGAGGCCGGCTACCAAGCCAACCGGGTTATACATCTAACCCTAACTGGTACAATTCTACTCCACTGCACTACAGACACAGCCCTAAGTAATTACGCAAGAATCTTCTTTAAATTCAGCTTAAGTCGCAAGACATCGCTAAGTATTATTCAGGCGTAAGTCAAAAGACATTGCCAATAACTACGCTCAGTTCTATATATAGTATACTTCAACTATATATTCTAACAATATGTAATTTCCAATTACAATAGAGGGACAAGATATTTACCTCAATAAGCCCATAATTATCCAAGTATAAAGTCGATCCTGGGCAATCGTTTAGCTCCAACTCCGAGCGCTCCAACCCGCTCTAAACCACCCTTAGAAGTTCTAACCAACTTCTACACAATACTCCAACGGACTATGGAGATTTTCCTAGGGTTTCGGTTTTTGTGGATCGACTAAGTATAATAGTATTTTCTGGCTTTTCAGATAGTATATCCTTAATACTACAAGGTATATGGCTAAGGTAATTGGGCATTATAACAATACTTTTGAGAGTATTTCTACCAAGAGTGGTATATATACGAGACAACACCACAAGTGGTGTAGATACCCTCTACACTCCCACTAGTGGGGTACTCTCTGCCAAGGGGGGAAGGGAACTCTCGCTAAGCCTCACAAGTGGGAGAGGACGAGAACAACACGAAGGAGGGGGAGGGTTTCTAAGACTTAGAACATTTTAGGATGAATAAGTCTTCCAAAGGTGGGTATTTATAGTACAAGCCAAGGCCAACCAACGGTCAAGATCTAGCCAAGTGCTATGCAAGTGTAGGCCAAGATCATGCCAAGTGCACCTTATCCATCTACCCACAAAATATCCTACCAACTACTTGACAAACTCACCCAAATCGCCCAAGCTTGACCGCCACACTCCATCAATGAGAGGTGACAAGTCTCGCCTCTCGCTGGTCCAAAATGTTTCGCCTCTAAAAATCCGCAAAATAAGAAATGACATAGCCGAAATTCCCTACGAAAGTGGAAAACGCTTTCACTAAAAACGACTCTAACCGTGTTATGCACAAATAAAATTCGCCAAGCACTTTAAGGCACAAACTTTTCTACGCACGCCCCCGCTGCATATACTGGAAATACGGTATAACATTCTCCTCCTTAGAAACATTCGTCCCGAATGTTCCTTCTAAGTCTCAAACAACCGCACAAGATAGTCTTCACCGCTATACTTACGAGAACAATCCCGCCACACCGCCACGTAAAACACCCGCGCACATACTTCTATCTAAGCCCACGAGGAAAACACCTCTAATCATCACCACAAAACACTTCTCACCGGTCTAAAATATACTTCCTTCGCACCTTCTCTTTACAAAAAGAAATGATCACATCTATGCTCGCCATACATGCTCGCTTCTCTTTACTCGTCAGATACCACTTTTGTCACTTTGCTCGAGGCATTAACCTTCTCAGCGACTCCAACAAATGGTACCACTTTTGTCACTTTGTCGCGAGCCTTGCTCCGACGACTCCAACAAATGGTACCGGCCGCATGCGATCCTCGAGGATGTCGATACCGAACTCTTTCCACATTTCGACATCGCTTCGCCAAAACTCGGTTACTATCTCTAACGTGGTCATAATTAATCGGGAACACTCGACGGATCTTCGATACTTCCCGAACATCACAATACGAAGATCGACGCACCGCTTCCCACGCCGGACGGCAAATGCTAACATATAGGCAACCCGCCTATCCTTCACATGAACTCGCTGCGGCCCAAAGTAACTCGCTAAGTTCCTCTCGCTTTCCAAAACTCGCCGCACTCCAAACCCGGTGGTACTTTCAAGAAGACCGACCACAACTCGAACTCTAAGCGCCGCCGATTATCCGCACGATTCCTCCGAGCCGCCGTAACCTCTTCTAGACAAGCTTCACTATCCACATGGCCGGAACAAGCTCAACCAACTCGCTCAACCTTGCCAACATCGAACCAATCGATCGACAACTTACACTTCCGCCTACAAGGCTTCATAAGGCGATATCCAACACCGAAATGGTAGATCAAACACTACCTCCACAGAGACAACAATCCCCACAACTATCCTGCAAATCCAAACACCGCCCGAGGCGAACGCGATTCCGAGACTCACCCGAAGTTCCTAACCCCGCTCGTAAACTTTAGAAAACGAAAATAGCCACAACTCGGGCTTCATCGCTCGACATAAGGTGAAGGTAGGCACCCGCGCAGCCTTTCAACCCTTCGATAACTCAACACACCAGTAAACGGCCCGAACGAAGAACACGATGGCTGCTTCATCGACCACCACCGGCCGAACGCATCCACGAACTCATACGCTGTTAATCGAATACGGGCCTAACACCTCGTGACTTACCACAAGGCGACCACCACAACCGACCCCACCACCAAAATCGCCGCGGTTGACCCGCAACGTGGCCTCAACCCGACCCGCAACGCCGCATCATACTAGCTCCCGAACCTAACAATCTCACTAATCACGCTACGAAAAACCTAGCGGCCTTCTTAGCTCAACTACCTCTTTCATTCCACACTACCAGGACCTGTCCTAACATAACTCACGTGCACTATGCACTCCGATAAGGGTCAAACATAACACTACACCTTTTCTCGAGATGGCCTCACCTCTAAGGTCTCTACGATAAAGCTCTAAGGCTCACACTTTCTATCCCCAAAATCTTACTCGCTTAAACAACCATGATTTCAAATCACAACTAACACACCGCTATCGTAACATAGCACCTAAGGTATACTCACCTTATCACCTATACAAAACTCTAGAGGTTAAGGATAGATTTATGTTCATCGCTTCACTCCCTTAGTCGCTCTAATCAAACCTCGCCTGCAGGCGATAGCTAAGGGAGGTGACGAACTACCCACCGGCAGATCAAGGCAAAGTCCTCCTACAAGGACACTATATCGACAATGCACTTCGACGGTCATAGTACAACAAGTACCAACTAAAAGATGACATTCCCGTGATGACGCCGCCAAACCGTGAACCGAAGCCCCGAGTTCTAACCAACTCCCGCATACCCCGAACGCCCCAAATCCGTGGAAGACCACTCGCATCGTGGATATGCATAATCAAATCACGCGAGGTGACTTGCCTCGAAAGTTACCAAAGGACCTTGCTGCTCGCCCTCTTCATTGCCCTCGTTAACCCGCCGATCTCTACGCTTTCTACCGCCGTATAAGCTCGCATAATCGCCATGCTCAAGCTTCAATCAAGAACTACTTTTGCACAACCTCTCGCTGATATTCATCAAGATTCGCAGACATCGTATACTCTCCGGTAGTTAAATCCATAGCTAGTAATAGGTCGCTTCTTTGCAATCCATATTCTGCTCTCGGTCGTGGAACCGGCGTTCAAATATCATGGCCGCAGAGGAACCGCCGCCGCGGCAAACTTTGTCGGGCTAGCGACGCCGCAGTAACTCCCCGAACGAAGCACCACCTGTGTGATGATCGGGCCTGCGCCCACGTGAACCCTCTCAGATTTACTTGCAGCCTCCTCCGCTTTGCCCTCCCCGGGCCCTGCTGCCTACGCGAGGCATAACGTAGTGGAAAGAAATACGCCGAGGTCTAACTTACAACACCGCCTCTAAGGCACGATCTCGTGAGTGAGAAGAATAGAAACCAATCCTAGATACCCTATAGCCTCTCGACATCGTGGTGCACAACACACCGATAATCAAGACTTCATCGATACGGTCTCGTAGACACTTTCCGAGGATTAATCGCTCGATACCACTTTTGTCACGACCAACCTGCCCGGATCGTGCCTTACCCCGCACCCAAGTAGACATACATCGAGTAATCGGAACATAAAGACAATACATGAAACCAGTGTAATAAGACAAAGAAATAAGAAGACAAAGCAACTAAAAACTGCTACCTTCAATATATATATAAATAGCAACTTTTTCAACATGAACAGCTTTAATCCTTTTACAAACCCCGCCACACAACAAGATTATGCACTTCTAAGAAATGATACGACAACAACGTGGACAGTGGCCCCGCCATACCCCGAACGTAAGCACCTACAACAACAGGACTATACCAAGATAAGCCTCCGAGAAACGGAGCTTCCCAAACGCCAAATCGGGACCCCGAGAGCTAGGATCAACGATCGGTGTACCTCAACTCGCAGATGAACGCACTTCAAGGAGGTCAAGATAACAAAAATCGAGTATGTGAAATCAAAATACATATCAGAAATGAAATCATAGCACCATATAAAGCAGAGACATGATGATAACCAAACTACGCTTACAACAAAGCGCCATGTCAAGTCGTGACTCACGCCTCAAGTCATCACTCAAGTATAACAACGGGTCTCGTGCCCACAACATCAATCATGCCCGTGGAATACCTTCCTCACCGCCAGCCTATGATATAAAAGCACCAAGGAACACACACGAACACCGTGTCCCACCTGTGTCATAATAAAATCAGACGGTAAGTACGAAGGCATAGCCGATTACTAAAAACCTACGCATCAACAAGGCCGCGAATCAGATTATAAGATTCGCTCAGACCATCACATGATCAAAGCCGCCACTTGCCCGCAGATCAATGCACGCTGCCTAACCTCGAACTCCCGCACCCGCGATAGGCCAATCTCATCGCCCGCATGAGGTATTCCCTCGCATCGAGGGTAGCTACTCCCTAAGATCGCCCCGACTTCGCACCGCACGGGCTACACGGACCGCATGCCCATAAAGGACGATACTAACTCGAACTCAGAGCCCAAGATAGGCCCCCGACTGCATGAGGTATTCTCAATCATAGTCCATCGACTACCGAAGTCTACCCCGCATCGGAGGGCAGCTTAACCCCGAATCATCTCAAGAGATTTAACGCCACAATACTATCATAACGACCGATAGTTAATAAGCACAATCAAGTGGAAACCCTTTACACAACCATCACAAGATACTAACACACGTAGCTTCCTAACACGCTTACTTATCAAAGCAATCAAGAAAGCATTACAAGGCTATCACAAACCAATACAATCAAGTTGTTCACACAAGGTACCTTCTACTATATGATTAACAAGATCGGGTTTTATCCCCAAAGTACTTCATACATTAACTCTTTAAAAGATAATGCTACATTCACAAAAGTCACACAAGACCCGTAGTATATGAAAATAGAGTGATTATCTTTTTAAAGTAAATCAATTACTTCTCTTTGTAAAATCAAGTAGCAACATTCTTTTCCAATGTTCAAGTTTGCCTAATTTCCAATGTTCAAGTTTCTCATTTTAGAAAGTGGTTCGTAGTTCATAGTCTTATTCATTTAAGAATATAATTCTCCTTTAAACAACTGAGAAACATAAGCCTTATATGTGAGTAGGATATCTTGTTTATAACAATCTTATTACAAAGCATGATCTAGAAATATCATTTTGTCTCATCTTAGCTTCTATGCAGATGGAAGTTTCTACCGGTTTTAATAATACTTAATTATTCAAAACATTTTTATTAACGCCGCAGTTGGTTTGTCGATACACATTCCGATTTCCAAATCAAGAAACCTTCTTAAGCCGTTATACCTAACTTCCCATAAAGCTAGTATAACTCTTAAGTTTTCAAAACCAAATATTACTTCTTCTTTCAAAATGATTCAAAAATCTTTCAAATACTTCAAGTTCTTTATTAACACATAACAAGCCGCTTATAGTTCAAATCGCTACCTTTTCAAGACCACCAAGATTTTCTTACCAACATAAAGTCGTTATAATCAACTTCCCATAAAGCCGCTATAACACTTTATGTTTTAAACCAATCAAATACGCTTAGCACACGTACGCCTACCGCACTACATAGTTCACACATATCATGCTAGAAGAGATAGGAAGAGGTTCACATACCGCGATTTAGTATCGACTAATAGCAAAACGCCCAAGTACTTCAAACCGCTGGCCACTCCTTAGCCAAGATCGCGCCATACGCAAAGATTTCAACCTATAAGGCCACAAGGCGCTTTATTAACATTTAGATCCCTTCAGAGAACATTCTACAAAAATTCGCAAAGACCTCCCCGCAACAACAGAATCTCCTCTACCGAGGCCGGCCACCAAGCCAACCGGGGTTATACATCTAACCCTAACGGGTACAATTTACTCCACTACATCGTAATACAGCCCTAAGTAATTACAGCTCAAGAATCTTCTTTAAATTCAGCTTAAGTCGCAAGACATTGCCGTAAGTATTATTCAGCTTAAGTCAAAAGACATTGCTAATAACTACGCTCGCTTCTATATATAGTATACTTCAACTATATATTCTAACAATATGTAATTTCCAATTACAATAGAGGACAAGATATTTACCTCAATAAGCCCATAATTATCCAAGTATAAAGTCGATCCCGCAATCGCTTAGCTCCAACTCCGAGCGCCCAACCCGCTTCTAAACCACCCTTAGAAGTTCTAACCAACTTCTACACAATACTCCAACTGACTATGGAGATTTTCCTAGTGGTTTCGGTTTTTGTGGATCGACTAAGTATAATAGTATTTTCCTGGCTTTTCAGATAGGTATATCCTTAGAATACTACAAGGTATATGGCTAAGGTAATTGGGCATTATAACAATACTTTGAGAGTATTTCTACCAAGATGGGTATATATACGACAACACCACAAGTGGTGTATACCCTCTACCTACCCCACTGTGGGTACTCTCGCCAAGGGGCTGGGAAGGGAACTCGGCTAAGCCTCACAAGGGGAGAGGACGAGAACAACATGAAGGGAGGGAGGGTTTCTAAGACTTAGAACATTTTAGGATGAATAAGTCTTCCAAAGGGGGTATTTATAGTACAAGCCAAGGCCAACCAACGGTCAAGATCTAGCCAAGTGCTATGCAAGTGTAGGCCAAGATCATGCCAAGTGCACCTTATCCATCTACCCACAAAATATCCTACCAACTACTTGACAAAACTCACCCAAATCGCCCAAGCTTGACCGCCATTACTCCATCAACGAGAGGTGACAAGTGTCGCCTCTCGCTGGTCCAAAATGTTTCGCCTCTAAAAATCCGCAAAATAAGAAATGACATAGCCGAAATTCCCTAAAGTCGTGGAAAACGCTTTCACTAAAAAAACGACTCTAACCGGTGTTATGCACAAATAAAATTCGCCAAGCACTTTAAGGCACAAACTTTTCTACGCACGCCCCGCAGACATACTGGAAATACGGGTATAACAATAACATTCTCCTCCTTAGAAACATTCGGCCCGAATGTTCCTTCCCAAGACGCTTAACGATAAGATTCTTCATAACTAAAACAGCTTGCAAATGCCACACACGCCACGTAACAACACTTAGGCGTAAACGATAACTAAAATTTACAAGCAGGAAAGTGAATTACCCGACGCGTGGGAATAGCAGGATACTTCGCTCATGTCCTCTCGGCTTCCCACGCCATCTCCTCCCCGAGCTCGCTCGCCACAAGACTTTGACGGAAGCCACGCCCTGGTCCGCAGACGCCTAACTCCGACGATCGACTATCGCCATGGAATCTCTCACGATAACCCCACACCGACATCACAATCGGGTGTACCTAGATGGATCCCCGATACATCTCTCAAAGATAGATACGTGAAAAACGGATGCACCGCTTCCAGACGGACGGCAGATTCAACTCATAGGCAACCTTGCCTACCTCGCGACAATCAAACGCCTAACGTATCTAGGGCCGAAGTTTCCTTCTTCCCGAATCTCATCACACCCTTCATGGGTGACACCTTTAGAAAACCCAATCATGAACTCGAACTCAAGATGCCGACGATGATCGTGATACGATTGCCGACTCAGCCGTCAATAGCCGCCTTGATAAGCTTCACTCATCCATCGTCACGCCGTATCAACCGTCCCACTAGCCGCACTCGCCACATCGAACCAACCTATAGGAGATCTCGCACTTCTCCCATACAAGGCCTCATAAGGCGCCATCCAATACCGGAGTGGTAGCATTATTATACGCGAACTCAACTAGAGGCAAATGATCCTCCCAACTACCATCAAGTCAATAACACAGTGCTCGCAGATATCCTCAAGAGTCCGATAGTGCGCTCGCCTCATCCGTCTGCTCGTGGATGAAATGCATTCGTGCTCACTCGCCCCTAAACTCCTCGAAGGACTCTAAGCTTAGCCGTAAACCGGGCTCCTCGTCGATATGATCGGCAGGACTCATGCACCGACGATCTCTGATGTAAAGTCCGCATAATCTCACTAAAAAGTCGCCCCGACGGAAGAAAGTGGGCTGATTTCGCCACCGCCGACGATAACCCATATAGAATCACGCCTCCTCCGAAAGCAGGTAATCCCGCGATGGTCCATGTTGATTACCTCCCACTTCCGTGTCGATCTCAATCGCTCTAACAAAACACTGTGCCTCGTGCTCTACCTTCACCGCCGACAACACGCACCGAGCTACTTAACTCGCAACGCCCTCTTCAAGCCATCCCACCAATACACAGATCTAAGGTCGTGGTACATCTTGGTCGACTTTGACGGATAGAGTAACGCGCTACCGTGTGCTTCCCAAGAACTCACGCCAAAGTCCTCAAACATATGGAACACACACCGCTCTCAAACCTTAGCACCCCATCAAAGCTACTCAAAAGCGACTCTTGCCCTCACGTAAGAGTCAGATCACGATATCGAATCAAAGCCGATCTCGAATCGCTGCTCTTCACCTCCTCGACGATGGAAGACTCGCAACCTCACGAACTCTAACCCCACCGCTATCGTAATCAATCAAACGGACACCAAGGCTCGCTAATCGATGCAAATCACGAACCATGTCCTCCTCTCTAGCCGCACATCCGATAGGCTCCCCATCGACCTACGACTAAGAGCATCCGCCACAACATCGCCTTCCCGTGGTACAGATATCAACATCGTAATCCTTAAGCAACTCTAACCACCGCCTCTGCCGTAAGTTCAGCTCCTCGTCAAGATATACTGAGGCTCTGTGGTCTATATAAATATCCACGTGAACCCCATACAAATAGTGCCAGATCTTCAAAGCGAATCACTACCGCCAACTCCAAATCACGCGGGTAGTTCCTCGTGTTTCTTCATTGCCGATGCATATGCTATAACCCGCCATGCCGCATCAACACACATCCCAACCCGATGCTCGACGATCACAATACACCACATAACCATCCGACCTCCGGAAGAGTAAGAACGGCGGCCGCCGCCTCTTTTCAAAGAATCGAAACCCGCCACAAGCATCGCCATTGAAACTTGGCGCCTTTCTCGAGTCACTTAGTCAACGGTGCGTAGATAGAAGCAAACTTCTACGAACCGATAATATCCTCGCAAGGCCCGTAAAATCGCGAACCTCGCTTGAGTAAGAGTTCAGGCCAAGTCCTCGACCGCTTCGATCTCGCCGATTCACTAACGCCATCACCCGACAATATGCCCAAGAAACGCCATCAAGTCAACCAAAACTCACATTTGGAAAACTTGGCGATAATCGCTGGTCTCGAGAATCGTTAGCACAGCCTCAACGCCCGCATGCTCCCGCTTCCGAGCGAGAATAAACCAAGATATCATCAATGAACACTATCACAAACGCTGCCCAAAAATGGTTTGAACACTCGCTCATCAAATCCATGAATACCACGAGCATTGGTCAACCTAAAAGACATGACTGAACTCATAATGCCCGCATCGGTCCCGAATGCAAATTCTAGGGACATCCACCTCTCGACTCGCACTGATGATAGCCCGATCGCAGATCAATCTCGAGAAACATCTCGCACTTCGCAATCGTCGAACAAATCATCAATCCCGGGAAGGGGTATTCGTTTTAATGGTCACCTTGTTCACCGTCAGATCAATACACATGCGCAGCTGCCCCGCCCTTCTTTCTTTACGAACAATACCGCGCTTCCCTCGGAGAAACACTCAGGCCCGATGAAGCCCTTCTCCAAAGAAATCCTCACAGTCCTTCAACTCTCTCAACTCGGCAGCCATTCAGATGGCGAATGGAAATAGGCCGAGTATCCGCAACACATCTATACAAAACTCGATCTCCTCTCGTGAGGGATACCCGAGGTCATCCGAAACACGCCTGGGAACTCACGACCATCGAATCGATCAAAATCTGGTACCGCAGCCTTCAAAGATCAAACACCCGAACGAGATGGTAGATATACCCTTCTCGCACCATCTTCCTAGCCTCGAGGTAGAAATAAACCTACCTCTGGCGATACCGTGCTCCTCCCACTCAACAACCGGCCTGAAACTGAATCGCATTACTTTCTCTCAGCTTTACATTGGCGAGCAAGAAGTTAGCCAATCCATCCCCATAATCACGCCGGTCAATCATCTCCAACTCTATCAAGTCGCCAGGGTCCGACGATCAGAATGGTCACAGACAAGCTCTATATACCCGCCGAGCTACCACCGAATAACCATCGCGTAGCTACTCGAAAGTGGTCTATGGACTCGTGCTCTATCCCTATCCTACTAGCAACAAGGGGAGATATATAGGACAGAGTAGAACCCGATCTATCAAAGCATACATCAAACCTGAACCGATAAAGTACTGCGACGACATCAGCGAGGCCTCCCGATCCCGCTGGCCGACAAAGCATAAATGCGTTCTCGAGGACCGCTAGAATCGACCCGAGCCACGACTCGCCGCGACTGGCCGACCCACGAGTACCTCGCGCCTCCGGGCGAGTAATCGTAGGAGATGAAGAAGACCGCAAAGAACTCGTAGTCGACTCCTACCATCAAGATCGCCTCGTCGGACAGCCGTGATAGCGACTCCGCCGCTACAATCAAACAAACTCCGTACTCACAACTCCCGGCGGATCTACCGTGACGCCACACCGGCGGGTGGTCCCGACGCCGCCGCCTCGACGCCTGACGCTCAAGTCCTGGGCCTCGTTCGCCGAATATCTCGGGTTGCGGCTGAGACGGCGCAGAGTGCTCGGGCCGGCCGTGGTGCACCCAGATCGCCGCCGAGGCCGCCACCACGATAGCCACCAAAAGACTCGCCGCCCCGTCTTCTTCGCCGCCGTCACAACCCGCGGTCTCTACGCCTCACATCCAAGAGCACGAGCTCGCACGCGTAATGTCCATACCTACCGGAGAGAAACACCCGCATACGACTTCGCCATATAGTCGTTTCAGCCCTGACATAGCGTGCACCCTATCCTCCATATCTGCTACCAATGCTGGGACATATCAAGCCAATGAATCAAACTCGACATTGTACTTCCGACAAGCGCCCTCTCCGCCTCGCAGTAAAATCTATCGCCCGCGCCTCCTCATCCGTAGAGGCAAGAAGTGAGCGAGGAAAGCCTCCGAGAACTCATCCCAAGTAGCCGGGACGCTGGTTTCTCCCGGATAACTCCCATGAATCAAACCAATCGATCGCGTATCACGCACCGACGCGAACCGGCGTCACAGACTGCCTCGAGGCCTCGATCACCCTCACGATCCTTCAAGCCGACGGATGAACTCGCGGATCATCCTCCCGCCACCAGAAACTCGCGGGCTACAACTCAAGAAATCTCGTAGTCTCAAACTATTCGCCGGTGCACCACGGTGCGATCGAGCCGAGCTGAATCGAATCGAATCGCCGTGATCCAAATTCTCTCGACGGGCCACAACTTTAGCCAATAGCCGCTATCTCCTTGTACTCCTAACTCTCCGCCCCAGCCGCGGGATGCGAGGCTGGTACTGTGGTCTCGCTGGCCGGGCGGCGCCATAGAACTCGCCGCCTCGTATAGACGGGCCCGAGCCTCGTGACTGGTGTCTCGCTAGCGCCTCACGCTTTGCCCTTCTGGGCCCGGTTGCTTTACGTGAGGCATAATCAGCACAGAAAGGAATACGTTGTAGGGGTCCAACCTATAACACGCCTTCTAAAGCACGATCTCGTAATGAGAAGAATGGAAACCAATCCTAAATATCCTATAGCCTCCTCGACATTAGCGTGGTGCACAACACACCGATAATCAAGACTTACTAGATACGGTCTGTAGACACTTTCCGAGGATTAATCCGCTCGATACCACTTTTGCCGCGACCTGCTCCGGCCCGTGGATCGTGCTCACCGGCACCCAAGTAGTCATACATCGTAGTAATCGAAATATAAAGCAAGACATGAAACGCTTTATAAAATAAGACATACGCTTTACGTGAGAAAACATCGCTTTCGATATATATATAAACATGGTTTAGCGCTACATCCGACAATCGCATAACATGACTACATGCACTTAAGGAAATATAAAACTATGGCGGACAGGCCCCGCCATACTCGATCGCATAAAACTATCTACAACAGGAGATCATACCCAAAAGTAGAGCTCTCCTAAAAGACGGAGCTCCCACACCAACGTAGATCCTAAGAACGTGGATCTAGCACTGCCGCTTTACCGCGCAGATGAACGCAGCCTCAAGGAGGTCAAGATAATAGGTACTAAGTATATGAAATCAGAAATACTTAAATGAAACATATCATTTTAAAAACAGCTTTGCAAGTATGTATAAAACAACCAAGGAAACTGCATATAGTGCACATCACAAACAAGAGCAAAGAATAGGTAAATCGTAATGTGTCTTTTCTAGGCCGAATGATCGGCAGGCCAATCGCCTAGATCACCATGCAAGCCTAATCTCGACTCGTAGTCCGCATAGGCCAATCACATAGGCCCGCATAGGGTATATAACCCCACATCGAGGGTAGCTACTCCTGCATCGCCCCGACTCGCCGTCCGCACGGCCACATGCATCGCATGAGGTATAACCCCGCACACTAACTCGAACTCCCGTAGCTCCGCATAGGTCCTTTGACCCGCATGAGGTATTCTCGAATCACGGTCCTGCATCACCGAGTCTACCCCGCACGGAGGCGCCTAACCCCTGCATTATGTCAAGAGGCGAGTGATGTTACACTAACCTAACAAATTATCGTTAACAACATAAGCACAACAAGAATACTTTTTACACAAACGTTACAAGACACTAACACACATAGCATCATATCATGTCTACTTATCAAACCATCTTATTATTCTTTTCACAATTCAATATAAGTCCGTTATAAACACATAGGCAAATGCTTTCTTTTATCAATCTTAAGTGGTTATACTTAACTTCCCATAAAGCTAGTATAACTCTTAAGCTTCGCTTAAAACCAATTAGTTCTCTTCATAAAAATGATTCAAGATTCTTATGAAATGCTTTCATCTTTATTATTCAAAGCTTAAGCCAGGCATCGCTGCCGTAGTTGTTATTCAAAGCTTAAGCCGAGGCATCGCCGTAAGTATTATTCAGCTTAAGTCAAAGACATTGCCGTAGTTATTATTCGCTTAACACACGACGCTTCACCGCACTATATATATTGTAAAATATCATGCTTTAGGAAGAATCACATACCTTCTCAAATAAAACCACCGCCAAGTCAATATGTCGCGCAGAGTCACCATAATAGTCACAAACATCTATCAAAGACTACTCAAGGTCATTCTAAACAGAGGGTTCATAATTCTATGGAAAGTCAAAGACTTCCTACCCACGAGCTATATAAGTTCATCAGAAAACAAATTCCCATGTAAGTACAGCTTGATTATTCTTCTTTAAACCCTTCTACTGTGGTAATACCAATTCTATTCGTGATATTCTTCTAAGTATTTAATACTTATTCTAATACTACTACAAGTATTCTCTAATTCAAAAGAGGGTTAGGATTAGTTACTGTAAGCCCAATAATATCCTAGAAAAGTCGCTACCGAGCAAGGTTTTGCTCCTAAGTTGTATGCTAAGGAAACCTTAGAAGTTCTTCACAACTTCTACTAAGTACTAAGGTATTTGGGCTAGGTATTTTGGGCATTATAACAATACAAGAAGGCAACTTTTCTACCAAGGGAAGGGGGTAGGTTTTGGCTAGGCAGTGGGCCTCTACCAAACTTCTAGGCTAAATGTGGGGTATTCGGCCAGGGCCTTCACAAGCGAGGAGGTGTTGGACTAAAAGGCTACAAAGCGGAGAGGAGAGGATTTTCAAGACTTGGAAAGCTTTGTGGACGAAGAACTCTTCATCTTGGGGTATTTATAGGTCGAAGCTGGCCAACCAATGGCCAAGATTAAGACAAGTGCAAGGCAAGTGTAAAGTGAGGATTAACTATACACAAATATCCTACCAACTCTCGACTTGTGCACAAGGCACAAAAACGTGCCATTGTTAGTCCATTTCATCCAAATGGACGATTTGAAGTCCACCAATCGAGGGTGCCAAGGCCGCCTCCCGCTGGTCCAAAATGTTTCGCCTTTCTAAAAATCCGCAAAATTAGAAATGGCATAGCCGAATTTACCCTACGAAAGTCGTGGAAACGCTTTCGCCTGAAAACTATTCGCTTTGTGAGTCAGGCCCAAAAACGCTTTGCCTAAACTTTAAGGCTAGATTTTTGTACGTATTCCCCACGCATATACTCCGAAATACGGTATAACAAGATCCTACTAGCGCCTTCCTCGCTCGCCATCCGCCTGTGTTTCGCGCGAGGCATAATCGTAAAACGAAATACGCCGCAGGGTCCAACCGATAACACAACTCTAAGGCACGATCTCGTAATGAGAAGAATGGAAACTAATCCTAAATGTCTCAGCCTCTCGACATAGATGTGGTGCACAACACATCGATAATCAAGACTTACTAGACACGGTTCAGACACTTTCCGAGGATTAATCGCTCGATATTACTTTTGTCACGACTGATCCAAGCCCGGATCGTGCCTTACCCGCACCCAAGTAGTCATACATCGTAGTAATCGCTGGAATATAAAAACAAGACATGAAACAATTATAGAACGAGAAACAGCTTTATCCATGAAAATATCGCTTTCTGCATGTATATATACATAAAACTTGAACCCAATAGTTACATCCTTACAAACCCCGCCACAACAAAGAGACATGTATATCTAAGAGTTTTATACAACATGACGGACAGTGGCCCGCCATACCTCAATGTACAAGTACTCTACGTGACAAGTGAGTATACTAAAAGATAAGTCTCCTGAGAAACTGAGCTTCCCAATACGAAATGTGATCCTATGAGCGAGGATCAACAATCGTGTACTTACCGCAGCATGAACGCAACCCCGAAAAGAGGTCAAGGCAACAGTACCAAGTATGTGAAATCAAAATATCAGAAATGAAATCATAGTAGTCTATATAAAGCGTGAGATATGTATGATAACCAAACTACACCACAATAAATAAGCAATATGTCAAGTCGTGACTCACGCCTCAAAGTCATCACTGAATATAACTACGGGTCTCACGCCCACAACATCAATCATGCCCGTGGAATACCTTCTCATCGCGGCAGCCTATGATATAATAACACCAAGGAGTACACATGAACACCGTGTCCCACTAAGTCATAAAACCGTGACGGCAAGTACGGCTAACTACCGATACCAAAGCCGCATCATCAATCGACCGGCAAGTACGAAAGCCAACTACCGATACCAAAGTCGCACTAACAATACTATACAACCAAACCACGGCGAGCACGGGCAAGTACGAAGCCAACTACCGATACCAAAGTCGTGTCACGAGTCGACCGGCAAGTACGAGGGCTAACTACCAGATACCAAGGTCAGACACGAGACTTCGCCACGGCCGAGCACGGCAAGTACGAAAGCCAACTACCGATACCAAAGTCGTGTCAATGAGTCGACCGGGGCAAGTACGAGGGCTAACTACTGATACCAAGGTCAGACACGAGACTTCGCCACGGTCGACACGGCAAGTACGAAGCCAACTACCGATACCAAAGTCGCGGTCACGAGTCGACCGGCAAGTACGAGGGCTAACTACTGATACCGCGTCAGATCACGAGACTTCGCCACTAAACCGAACGGGCAAGTACGGCTAACTACCGTGATAACAAAGCCGAATCAGCCACGACTTCGGGCAAGTACGAGCCAACTACCGATACCAAAGCCGACCAAGAAAGCCTCACGGAGAGCTAGTCCATGGAATAACACTATCAACGTAAGCATTCGCGGAATCCTCCGTCATTGCTCAGACGCCCAAGTAAGATCATAACAAATCAGCCGGCCCTCCATCGAGACGCGGTGGTATAGAAATACAATACTAGCACGACAAGGCTATCACACGCAAACATAGGCAAGTTACACACAACTCAAGGTACTTTCATTTTATGCCAAAGTCCAAGTTTTAACCCCAAAGTACTACGTACGTTAACTTCTTCTTAAAATATCCATTTCTTTTACAAAGGTCACCCGATGCCCGTATTATAAAAATAGAGTGACTAACATTTTAAGTAGACCAAAACAACTTCCATACTTTCCTTTTTAAAATCAAGTAACAACATTCTTTTCCAAAGTTCAAGTTTGCCTAATTTCAAATATTCACGTCTCTTATTTTCGAAAGGTTTCGTAGTTCATAGTCTTAATCACTTAATAACATAATCTCTTTTAAAACGATTGAGTAACGTATGCCTTATGTGTGAGTAGGTTATTCTTGTTTATAACAATCTTACTAAAGCAGCCATGATCTAGGAAATGTAATACAATCTTGTCTTATCTTAGCTTCTATGCAGATGGAGGTTTCTACTGGTTTTAATATAATTACTTAATTGTCAATACATTTTCCTTTATTAACACTGCAGTGGTTCGTTCGATACTTATTCTCATTTCAAATCAAGAAACATTATTCTTTAAAGACCAAATACTCATTACTCACGAACGAGGTTTCACACTTTTAATAAAATTCATATCAATTCAATTAAGTCAAGTCTATTATCTTTTAAGATCAATAAACCATTCTTTTTATCTCTCTTAAGACGTTATACCTAACTTCCCATAAAGCTAGTATAACTCTTAAGCTTTCAAAACCAAGTATTACTCTTCTTTCAAAAATGATTCTTAATTCTTTTGAAATACTTCAAGATTCTTTATTATTTAAAACTTAAGTCAAAAGACATCGAAGTAAAACCACGTTCAGTTAACACACGTACGTCTACCGTACTATATATATTCTTTTAAAATATCATGCTCAAGAGGATAGGAAGAATCACATACCTCGCGACGACACGATAATTAGCAAATAGCTCCAAAGTATCAGAATCCTCGCTTAGCCTTTTCCACCCTTCGAGTAGAATACGCTACTTGCAGTACTTCAACCTATAACGGTCATATAAGTCTATCAACGTCTAGACTACTATGTAGAATGATTTTAGATACAAGATTCCTTATTCTATGGAAAATTGGGCAGCACTTCCCTACCCGCCAAACTACACAAGTCATCAGAATACAAACTATGTAAGTACAAATACTTCTATTCTTTATACCATCCTTATATACGCCTTATACTCAATTCTATACTACTACAGTATGTAATTTCCAATTACAATAGAAGGGTAAGAGTATTTACCTCGATAAGCCCAAAATTATCCAAGTTAAAAAGTCGATCCTGAGCAAGGTTTAGCTCCTAATCTGTACGCTCCAATACGCTCCAAGAAACCCTTAGAAGTTCTACACAACTTCTACTTAATACCTCAACCTACTATGAAGATTTTTCCTGTGGTTTCGCTTAGTGACTAAAGGAAGTATAGTAGTATTTCTAGGCTTTTAGTATAGAGGTAACTTTGGAATACTACAAGGTATTTGGGCCAAGGTATTTTGGAATAACAACAATACTGAGAATACTTTTCTACCATGGGGGTATTTCACGAGATCAACTCAAGGAAAAGTGGGGGTTTCACGAGGGCCTCTCAAAGGGGAGGAGGATTTTAAGACTTGGAAAATGTTTCATGGATGAAGAAGTCTTCAACCAAGGGGTATTTATAGGGCCTTCAATGGCCAAGATTAAGGCAAATGGAGGCAAGTGGAGGGTGGGGATTTGGGCAAGTGTACCTTATCCATCTACTACACAAATATCCTACCTAACCTCGACCAAGGTTTTTAACACCAAAAACGTACAACAAAAGCCCACAATGTCGCCCACTTTGAGGGTGACACATGTCGCCTCCCGCTGGTCCAAAATATTTTATCTCTAAAAATCCGCAAAAATAATAAATGTCGCAACCAAAATTTCCTTCGCAAAGTCCGGAAAACGCTTCGCTTAAAACAATTCTTTTCGCTAGTTGTGAACAAATTTCGTCCCTTTGCCTACTTAAGGCTTAAACTTTTGACGCACTCCTCACGCATATACTGGAAATACGGTATAACAACTATATGGCATTATCGCCCCGAAATGGGCCGTAGTATTCCTTTACGGGCGTACTATATGACATTATCGCGCCCCGTAAACGGGCCGGCAAGATACCTTTACGGGCGCACTATATGACATTATCGCCCCAAATGGGCCGGCAAGATACCTTTATGGGCAAAGCTATGTGACTTTATCGCCCCGTGAATGGGCCGGCAAGATACCTTACGGGCGTACTATGTGACTTTATCGCATCCCAGATTGGGCCGGGCAGTATAGGCGTCCCTCCATAAAGGGCCGGATTATATTATGCAAGGTAAGTAAGTTATATGGTAATGAACTTGACGGTTTTTCTTAAGTATGTACGTAAGCATTTGACTATACTCTTATGGAAAAATGGGAAAAGATAATAAGGTACGATTAAGTTCACGAGATGGTAATAACACGGTAGGATCTGATATTTACCCTTTTTATACTTTCCCCTTGTCATTCTCTGTACGCTTATGATTTGTTTATCAGATCTTATTTTCGCTCCATATTCTGCACTGTTGTGATCGACTTCTTCGGGGCCGCTCATGTCCGCACGTTTAGGTACATAGTTGTGGATCCGCGAGCTTAGGATCCTGGTTCAGCATTTTGAGATGACTCCAATGTTCCGGAGCTTGTCGTCATGGTTATGTATATACAGGGGTACGGCGGGGCCTTGTCCCGTCATAGTATTTGTTCAAATCTTAGAGGTCTATATTCATCTGTGGGCTGGACTGGCTAGAGTTGTTTTTTTACATTGTTAAACAGTGTAGACCCTTTCGGGAAATTTTTATGTTATGGAAGCCTTATCGACTTGGCCTTAGTTTTGAAAAAAAAGTGTTATTTATCTTCCGCAGTTTATTATGTTATATGAATAAGAAGGTGCCTGTGTAGGCACCGCCGCGCCCGGGTCGGGTCGTGGATATTCGATACTGAGCCTCCAGCCTGCAGCCTGTGAGCTCAAGATAGGAATAAATGAGACAAAGTGCCTTGACTCATATCTTTAGGGCCGACAATTACGGGGAGCAGATCCGGTTATTGACCAAAGATAGTAGCAGTGGCGTCACGATGTGAGCAGTAGTTAACCCTGTGAGCCGATGCTTATGGATTCGGGATTTTCCGGTTGTCATCCACTGAGTTTTATGGTTCGAGGTCCGGCGAGGATCCGCAGGAGTTCATTCAGCTATAATGGACAATGCAGTGCTTAGGGCCTCGAGACAGAGTCGGTTATGTTAGCCTCTTACCGCTACGCGATATCGCGTTGAACCGTTTGAGTCACGAGCCGCCGAGAGGCGGATGCTCTTCCACCGCTTGGAAGGAGTTCACAGAGGATCACTTTTGCCTCCCGAGACGAGGAGAGCCCGCGTTGATAGATTCTTGACCTTGAGGCGTAACGGGAGGACTATCGCAGAGTACACCGAGTTTGATTCATCGCTGTACGCACACCATTGTAGCCGATACGGCGACATAGTTCATCGCATGTGACGGGCTAGACCGCCATATGATTCGTGACGTTTGGGGTGGCCCTTCACCAGATATGGATATTGCCATGATGCAGCGATGCCAGGATAGAGGATAGAGAGAGGAGGATCGATTGACTCAGCCACCAAAGGCTGTGACAGCAGGTCTCAGTGGCGCTGAGGCGACAATTTCAAAGAATGACTAGGTCCATATTTCAACCAGCTCAGAGTGCTCCTTCACGGTTCGCGGTGAGGTCCGATCACCGAGTCATTCGAGGCAGTCGTGGCTGTGGCTTCGGTTTCTGTAGGCGCAGATCGACACCGACGAGACCACCCACATCTCGGTGTGCTCGATGCGGTAGGTCTCACCCAGGCGAGTGTCGTGTTCCTCCAGGAGCTTGTTACTCTTGTGGCCAGCTGACCATTTGAAGAGAGACTGTCCGACCAGAGGCAGCATGGGTGGTATGGTGGCCGGCAGATCAATCGGCTGGTCTTCCTCTTCTTCGGGTTATGCGCCCGAGGCGTGGTGTTCACTGACCGCAGCCGCGCAGAGGTTGTGGTGGTGGTTCCAGTTCTAGCGGTCCACATAACCGCATTTATTCCTTAGCCACCGCTAGATCGTGAGGCTTCCTCGACGCCGCCACGCGTATATTATTGATTTCATGCTGTGACGTATATGCTTTGATAGATCCAGGTTCTACCTTGTCCTATGTGTCCCCTCTTATTTCTAGTAGAATCGGGATAGAGCCGGTGTCGATAGAGCATTTTGAGGTAGCTACGCCAGTGGGTGATTCAGTGTTAGCTGAGCGGGTGTACAGAGGTTGTCCGGTGTTTATTTACACCGCCGACCACTTGCAGACTTGATAGAGTTGGAGATGACGATTTTGATGTCATTATGGGTACGGAATTGTTGGCTTCTTGTTATGCCAACGCTGGATCAGAGACAGTTGGTCCTGTTTAGTTTCTCGCGAGCCGCTTATCGAGTGGAAGCGGCAACACAATACGCCAGTGGTTAGGTTTATTTCTTACCTCAAGGCCGTGAAGACGGTGCGCAGCGGTACATCTATCATCCGTTCGTATTCGATACGCAGGCCGAGGTGCCGCTTCTTCCGCCGCTGGTTAGGAGTTTCCGGACGTGTTCCTAGACGATCTTCCGGCATCCTCCCGAGAGGAGATCGAGTTTTGTATTGATACGTTGCCAGACACTCGACCTATATCTATTCCGCCATACAGGATGGCACTTGCCGAGTTGAGGGAGCTGAAGGACCAGCTGAAAGATTTGCTTGAAAAGGGCTTTATCAGGCCTAGTGTTTCTCCCTGGGGAGCGCTAGTTTTGTTTGCAAGCAGAAGGACGCCACAGATGTGTGTTGATTACAAGTCAATAAGGTAACCATCAATAATAGGTACCCCTCCCGTGATTGATGATTTGTTTGACCAGCAGCAGTGCGAGGTGTTTTCCAAGATAGACTCGCGGTCCGGTTATCATCAAAGTAGTTCGAGAGGCGTATATCCCAAAGATCGCATTCGTGACCTGCATGGGCACTATGAGTTCGTGTGATGTCTTTCGGTTTGACCAACGCTGCCAGGTATTTTTGGAATTGATGAACCGTGTTCAAGCCATTTTTGGATACATTTGTTATAGTATTCATTGATGACATCCTCGTTTATTCGCATGCATCGTGAGCACGCAGATCACTCGAGAACCAGATTGGGTCCTCCGAGCAGCTAGCTATTCGCCAAGTTCTCCGCGTGAGTTTGGTTGGCCTCGTGGCATTCCCGGCACATTATTGGGGCCAATGGTGTTCAGTGGATACAACAAAGATTGAGGCAATCAAGTCTCGCCGAGACATACTACTCCGACCGAGGCGCGCTTTAATGGGCGTGTTATTATCGTAGGTTTGCGAGCGCTTTGTTTCGATTTCAAAGACTGACTCAGTCGACTCGTATGCACTAAGTTCCACGATGCAGGCTTTCGAGAAGGGCTTCCAGTTACTAAAGGAAAAGTTGACTACGACTCCAGTTCTTACTCTTCCTGAGGGGTTAGACGGGTACGTGATTTATCGCGATGCCTGCATCTGCCAGCGTGTGTTTTGACGCAAAGACGGCAAGGTTATAGCCTATGCTTCCCAAAGAAGTAAGAATGAGAGGATTATCACACGACCACCACGCACTGGATCGTGCCTTACCCGGCACCCTTGTGATACAACATCGTAGAAAACCAAATGGAAAAATAAACTCACAACAAGAACCCATATAGAATATACGCAGGCTCACCCAAAATGGCTACCTCTAGATATACAAAACCGAACAGTTACATCCTTAACAACCCAATTTATAACAGACTATGCACTTAAGAATGTGTAATCACTATGACGGGACAGGGCCCCGTCATACCCCTGAATGTACAAAACATCTATAACATCAGGGAGAACCGTACCAAAAGTCGAGCCTCCGGAGAAATTGAGCTTCTGACACCTGAGCAAAGATCCTAAGAATGAGGATCCACCACCTGCTTACCCCTACCTGCGGCATGAACGCAGCCCCCGAGGAAGGGGGTCAGTACACAATATGTACCAAGTATGTAAAACTGGAAAATACTGTAATAATATCATAAGTTTAAAATAATCTGGAGTCATAAATGAAGATCAAATTACATTACACTGTGCCTTACTAACAATGAGAGTAACAAGTATAAACTTTACAGCATAAAATAGGAGGATCATGATCAAAACAGTGTCTCTCTCCCGTAGTATCATTAAGCAATCCTACTCCTGGGACTATTTCACCCGCATAGGTCATGTGGACCCGCATGAGGTCATCCGCCTCGCATGGGACTATTTCACCCGCATGGGACTATTTCACCCGCATGAGGTCATCCGCCTCGCATGGGACTATTTCACTCGCATGGGACTATTTCACCCGCATGGACCCGGTGGGCCCGCATGAGTACAAGCGCCGCACTCGCATCATGGGTAGAAAATCCATGGCATAAGTAGTAGTAATAATAATACATAACTCAGCACAACCGGCTATCATACATACCATAAGAGCTACCGGCTTATCATAACGTAAGCAAGTTAAGAATATCCCCTAACTTCTTATTAATCATTATTAGCATATCCTCTCATTTTAGTTACTTAAGGCACTAACATGTCATTTTAAAAGAAAATCCGGGAATTCAACCCAAGTACCACGTACCTTAAACCTTTTAAGAAAATGACTCATTTTTATTGTAAAACTCCCAAGATACTAATAACCGTAGTATCAAGTCACGATAACTTTTCAAAACAAGTCACGTTTACCTTTAGAAATACGATAGGCTTCTAAATCACGTGACTTCATTTCTTTTGAAACCTTAGGCAACTAATGCATTAAAAACAATTTGTCTTCCACAAATTCAAATCATTTATCCGTACTTATTTTACTTGGAGTAAACCTTTCTTTGTTAACCTTCCATCAAGACAATACAACCAATTTCCCATAAAGTCATTATATTACCATTATACACTAATAAAACACATCTCCCTATATCCAAGGGACTTATACTTTTAAACGAAACAAGTATCATATACTTAAAACACTTCAAGTCCCTTAACTTTAAAACTTAAGACATCATTAAAGCAAGTAAGGGATACCAAAACCTTTGTACGTCTACCGTACTACATAGATGCAACTATTCATGCTCAAGAGGTAGGAAAGTTCCACATACCTCTTCGGGTCAATCCACTTGCTAAGTCCAAAATACCGCACGTAATACGTCAACCTATAATGACCATAATACGTTTATTAACCTCTAGTTTCAACGTAGAGTATTCCAAGTGAAGAGTCACTAAATTCTAGGGAAAATCGGGCAGCATTTCCTTTGTTTCTACATACCTTGCCACCTTTTTAAGGCCGAATTCAACATCCAAACGCCACCTTTAAGGCCCAACAATCCAATCAATATAAAGGGGATTACACACCTAACCTTGGATGTGTAAAAATTCTGCCCCACAATGCATAACAACTAATTTAACAAGTTTAAGGTAGTATTTTGGCTACAACATGCTTACATAACCTTCTTATCCAATTCTTTCATATCCAAACCATATTTCTTACATGCAATTTATCTAAGAGCAATATTTACCACTACAAGTTCTTTCTTCTTCACATGCAACACCATAAACTAACAAAGAGAGAAGGAATTGTTACCTTAGAACTTTAGCCAAATTAATCCAACAAATTTGCTAGCCTTCTTTCCACAAACACCACCACAATAACTCCTACAAGCTTGCCAACAAGTTTCCTTCTTGCCACACTTTTCAGATTTTTCTCAATCCTTGATTTCCTCTTGATTTTCTAGAGAGAAGGAAGAGCTTCTAATTTAGAGAGAGAGAAGAGTTTGAAGAATGACCAAGTCTTCAAGACTTGGTCAATAAATAGTGCATGCAAAAATCAGATGGGGGGGATACTTGTCACCCTCCCATGGCCTTTTTTAAAACAAAACAGTTCAGATTTTTCCACTCACCCTCGCAGAACCCGCCGCGGCCCTGCAGCCGGCGCCGCGGCGCTGAAACACCCGAGACTCTTCAGAACTTCCGCCGTGGCCTTCTCCGCACATGGCGCTGCAACTCCAGCGACTTTCAACGCTTACGCCGCGCCGCATCCGCGCGCTGCCCTGTGGCTCTCGACCAAATACTTTTCTCGTCCGAGCACGCATCGAACTTGTAACTCCCATAACTTTCTACTCCGATGTCCTATCGATGAACGGCCGGCTGCATTGAAACTAGACTCAACGAACTACGACTAGGCCTTTGAAACACCTAGGAACTCTAAATGTAACGGGTCATAACCGCCTCAAAGTTGACTAAAACCCGCTCAAACAATCACAACCTATCCTTCTAAAATTTAAGTCTTAACCCCTTTCGTACGCTCTCATACGCATGGCCAGAACTACGGGGTATAACATTCTCCCCCACTTAGAAACATTCGTCTCAAATGTTCCTCTTAGGCTTACTCAAATCACAATATTGACATAGACCCTCTTAACTATTCTTTCTATAAATAAATACGCTCCACATGGCCACAACAATACTTAAGCATAATTGATAAATTTAAAAACTAACAATTAGGCAAGTGGGTTACCTGGAGGTGTAGGGAATAAGGAGATACTTCTTCATCATGTCCTCCTCTGCTTCCCATGCTATTTCCTCCTCTGCTCGCTCGCCATAAGACTCGAAGCCACATCCTTTGTCCGAAGTCGCCTAACCTGACGATCGAGTATCACTATGGGACTCTCCTCATATGATAACCCATATGTCACCTGGACATCACAAATCGGGTGTACTCTAGACAGATCCCCAACACATTTCCGCAACATAGACACATGAAAACTCGGATGTATCGCTTCCGTGACGGACCATGCATCCAACTCATAGGCAATCTTGTCTACCCTACGGACACCTGGAGCAAGTGCCCAATGTACTTGGGCTAAGTTTCCTTCTTCCCAAATATCATCACGCCTCTTCACGGGTGACACCTTCGTGAAGACCCAATCACCTACCTCAAACTCTAAGTGTCGACGCTATGATCTCAGATACGACTTATGTTGACTCCGTGACAATAACCGCCTCCGGATAAGCTTCACCTTATCAATCGTCACGAATCAAGTCCGCCCGACTAATCGAACTTCTCCCACCTCAAACCACCTATCTGATCCGCACTTCCTCCCGTATAAGGCCTCATAAGCGCGCCATCCGATACTGTAATAGTAGTTGTTATAAGCAAACTCCATAAGAGGTAAACGATCCTCCCACCCTCAAATCAATAACACAAGCCCGCAATATATCCTCGTTGTCCGGATAAGGCGCCTACCGTCCTGGCTCCGAGGATGAAACACAGTACTGAGACTCACCTGTGTCGCTAATCCCTTCTGGAAAGACCTCCAAAAGTTAGCCGAGAACTGAGCTCCCCGGTATGAAATGATCGATATAGGAACTCCGTGCAGTCTCACAATCTCTCTGATATACAGTCTAGCATAATCCTCGGCCGAAAAAGTCGTCCTGACTGGAAGAAAATAGCCGATTTCACCACCATCGACAATAATCCAAATGGAATCACGCTCTCGAGTGTGAGGTAACCAGAATAAAGTCCATATTGATCACCTCCCACTTCCATATCGGAATATCAATATCCTGTAATAGACCACCGCTTCGTGCTCAACTCGACTCGACAATTAGACATCAGGCAACAAAACGCCACGCCTCTCTTTAGGCCATCCCACCAATACATACATCCGAGGTCATGGTACATCTTAGTCGACCCTGATGAATAGAATAACGAGCACGCGCGCCTCCCGTAATCCGACGGTCCGCCACATCGGAACACACAACCGCCTCAAATCTTAGCACCCCATCAAAGCTACCTCAAATAGACTCTTCTCCTCCCAAGAGTCGTGATCTCGACACCGCACTACACCGGACTTCATACTGCCGCTTCTTCACCTCGACGACGATGGAAGACTGGCAACCTCTCGAACCCAACTCCATTACTATCGTAATCAACCAAACGTAACCCCAAGACTTGCTAGCCGATGTAACTCGTGGACTATGTCCTCTTCTCTCGATGCACGCCGATGCACTACCCATCGACCGCGACTGGCGCATGCGCAACTACATCGCCTTCCTGCAGTGGTATAGATATCGACATCGTAATCCTAAGCAGCCCAACCACCGCCTCGCCGCAAATCCAGCTCCATCCGTCAAGATATACCGAGGCTCTGTGGTCTGTGTAAATATCCACATGAACTCCATATAAATAATGCCTCTGCATCTTCAAGGCGTGAATCATCGCGCCAACTCTAAGTCATGTGCGATAGTTCTTCTCACGCTTCTCGAAATGCCGAGACGCGTAAGTTATAACTTTATCGCCGCATTAGCACACACCCGAGCCCAACACATGACGCATCACAATAAACCATATATCCGTCTAAACCCTCTGGAAGAGTAAGAGGCGGCCGCCAATTTCTCCTTCAAGAATCGGAAACTCTCCTCACAAGCATCCGCCCACCGAACATACCGCTCGAGTCACCTAGTCAAAGGCCGAGATGGAAGCAAACTTCCACAAATCTCCGATAATAACTCGCAAGGCCCAAAGCCGCGCACTCCGGCAGGTAGCTGGTCCGCCAAGTCTGATCGCCAATCTTTCAGACAACTCAATACCATCTACCCCGATAACATGCCCTAAGAAAGCCATCGAGGCCAACCAAAACTCGTGATTTCGAGAACTTGGCATACAATCGCTTGGCCCCGAGGACTCCCAATACCGCCTCGCGATCTGCATGCTCCGCTCAGGCGCGAATAAACCAGATATCATCAATGAATACTATAACGAATATATCCAAGAATGTCTTCAACACTCGCTCATCAAATCCATGAATACCGCCGCGTTGGTCAACCCGAAAGACATCACCAACTCATAGTGCCCATACCGGTCCCGAATGCAGCTTTGGGATATCCGCTTCTAACTCGCACTGATGATAACCGTATCGCAGTCTATCTCGAGAAACACCTCGCACTCGCAATCGTCAAATAAATCATCAATCCCGGGAGGGATATTTGTTCTCGATAGTTACCTTATTCACCGCTCAGAAGCAACGCACATACGCAGGCCCCATCCTTCTTCTTTACAAATAACACCGGCGCTCCCTGGGAGAAACACTTGGCTCGATAAAGCCTTTCTCCAAAGAAATCTTTCACCGGTCTTTCAATTCCTTCAACTCAAAGGGTGCCATCCTGTATGGAGGAATAGATATCGGCCGAGTATCCGCACATATCAATGCAAAACTCAATCTCTCTCGTGAGGATACCGAAGCTCGTCTGGGAACACGCCCGAAATTCTCTAACAACCGAATCGATCAAGGTCCGTATCTCGCCTCAGATTTAACGCCCGAACTATACGGTAGATATACCCTTCCGCACCATCTTTCTAGCCTTAAGGTAAGAAATAAACCTAACCTCTACGGCAAAGATTGTCACGACCACCCGGGCCATGATCGGTGCCTACCGGCACCCTTCCAAACATACAACACCAAAACAATCATGAAAATAAGTAATACACATTTTTTTAAAACCTAGGCAAAGTTCGATAAGGTCGCCATAATATAAATCACCCAAAAAGTGGCTTACACTATCAAACAAACCGTAATTACAACTCTAACTACCCATTCACACGTGAATATTGCACTCTAAGATTTGAACACATACTATGACGGTGTCACGACTGCCCGGGTCATGGATCGTGCCTACCTGTGCACCCAAGTAGTCATACATCGAGTAATCGAATATAAAAATACAAGACATGAAACAATTGTAAATGAGACATAGTTTATCTCGAAAAGGGTCGCTTTCTGCATATATATATATAACCAAAATCGCGCATCCCAACTGCATAATAGACTACTGCACTTCTGGAAGTAAACAACTATGGCGGAAAGTGGCCCCGCCATACTGAATGTACAAAACTATCTACAACAACAGGAGATCATACCTAAAAGTCGAGCCTCCTATAAGATGGAGCTCCCGACACCAAAGAAAAATCCTAAGATCGAGGATCCGCTACTACTTCCTTTACTCGCGCAGATTTAACGCAGCCCCAAGGAGGTCGCATAACAGTACCAAGTATGTGAAATCAGAAATACTTAAATGAAATCATATCATTTTAAAACCAGTTTACAAATATGTATGAAACAAACAAGGTAACCGCATATGCCACATCACAAACAAGAGCAATAAGAGGTAAATCAGAATGTGTCACTTTCTAGGCCGCGAATGATCAAGCAAGGCCAATCGCCCATAGTATCATTACATGCCTAATCCTCGACTCGCATCCGCATAGGCCACTCACGTAGCCGCATGAGGTATTCCCGTGACGAGGGTAGCTACTCCTGATCGCCCCGACTCGTAGTCCGCACGGCCACATAGACCGCATGGCCACGCGACCGCACACTAACCTGGAACTCTCGTAGCTCCGCATAGGCCCCCGGGACCCGCATGAGGTATTCTCGAATCATAGTCACACAGACTGCCTGAGCTATACCCCGCATCGGAGGGCAGCTTAACCCCCGGTATCATGTCAAGAGGTGAGTGATATAATACTAACATAACAGCTTATCGTTAAACAACATAAGCACAATAAGAATAACCTCTTTACACAAACATTTACAAGATACAACACACATAGCATCACAATATATCTACTCAACAAACCATCTTTTTATACTTACAAGTCTTTCATAAACACATAAGTAAACTGTTCCTTTTATCTTTCTTAAGTCGTTATACCTAACTTCCCATAAAGCTAGTATAACTCTTAAGCTTTTTGTTTTAAAAACAATTATTCTTCTTCTTTCAAAAATGATTTATAATTCTTTTGAAAGACTTCAAGATTCTTATTATTTCAGGCTTAAGTCAAAAGACATTGCGTAAAACTACGCCCGCTAACACACGCACGCCTACTATATATATATTTTAAAATATCATGCTCAAGAGTATAGGAGAATCACATACCTCCCTAAATCCACCGCCAAGTCGAGTATGTCGCTACAGAATCAACCTATAATAGTCAGCACGCCTATCAATGTCTAGACTACTCAGACTATTCTAAGCAGAGGGTTCTTTATTCTACTGAAATTTGGGCAGCACTTCCCTACCCAAGCTACACAAGTTCATCAGTAAATACAAATTCCATGTAAGTACGATTCAATTCTTCTTTATTATACTCGATGTGATTTCAATTCAATACTCTTCAGACATCCTTCTGTAATTACGCTCAATTCTCTTCTTTAATATCCTTCTACGTGTTTTATACTTATTTCTATACTTCTACAGTATGTATTCTCCAATTACAATAGAAGGATAAGATTATTTACCTCGATAAGCCCAATATTATCCAAGTTAAATGTCGATCCTGAGCAAGGTTTAGCTCCTAATTTGCACGCTCCGATAGCTCCAAGAAGCCCTTAGAAGTTCTACACAACTTCTACTTAAATACTATAAGGGATCTGGGCTAGTATTTAGGAATAGTAACTATACTTGGAAGACAACTTTCTACCATGGGGGTTTCGCCAGAGCTACTAGGCTAGAGGGAAGATGTTTCGCCAAGGGCCTTCACAAGGGAGGAGTGTTGGACTAAACACTACAAGCAGAGGGGAGAATTTTCAAGACTTGGAGAAATGATTTGTGGATGAAGAAAACCTTCAAGTTAGGGGGTATTTATAGGGCTTTCAAGGGCCAAGATGAAGCCAAGTGGTAGGCAAGTGTAAGGTGGAGATTTAGGCAAGTGTCCTTATCCATCTACTACACAAAAATATCCTACCTACCCTTGACTAAGCAAGGACACAAAAATCGTCCAAACAAGCCCAAGTTGCTCATACGAGGGTGACAAGTGTCACCCTCCCGCTGGTCCAAAATGTTTCATCTCTCGGAAAAATCCGTAAAAATAATAAATGACATAGCGTAATTTTCCCTACGCAGTTTTGTAAAACGCTTCGCTTAAAAAACGATTCTTTTGATAGGTGTGCACAATTTTTCGTCCCCTATGCCTAACTAAGGCTAAACTTCAGACGCACGCCTCACGCACATACTGAAATACGGGTATAACATTCTCCTCTCTTAGAAACATTCGTCCCGAATGTTCCTTCCCAAGACAGATAATGATAAAGTTTCTCATAACTTAAACAGTTTACAAATGCCTCACATACGGCCACAAAACAACACTTAGGCATATATGATAATGAAAATTTACAAGTAGGAAAGTGAGTTACCTGGAGGTGTGGGGAATAGGTGAGGATACTTCTGCCTCATGTCCTCCTCAACTTCCACGTTATCTCCTCCCTGAGCTCGTTCCGCCACAAGACTTTGACTAAGCCACGCCATCGGTCCGCAGACGCCTAACCCGACTATCGATTATCGCATGGGAATCTCTCATACGATAACCCCACCACCGTGACATCGCCAATCGGGTGCACTTCTAGATGGATCCCGATACATCTCCTCAAAGATAGAAACATGAAACATCGATGCCGCTTCAGATCGGACGGCAGATTCAACTCGTAGTAACCTCGCCTACCCGCGACATCCGACAGGCCTAATGTACTGGCTGAGTTTCTTTCTTCCCGAATCTCA
Organism: Przewalskia tangutica; assembly: GCA_029844215.1. Lineage (NCBI taxonomy): Eukaryota > Viridiplantae > Streptophyta > Magnoliopsida > Solanales > Solanaceae > Przewalskia > Przewalskia tangutica. The sequence goes on along the minus strand of CM056736.1, from coordinate 41,688,434 downwards.
TCACACCCTTCATGGGTGACACCTTCAGAAAACCCAATCATCAACCTCGAATCAGATGCCGACGACGATGATCTCGATATGACTTCTATCGACTCGAGTCAAGAATCGCCTCGGATAAGCTTCACCTTATCCGCTGCTGTACCATGTCCGGTCCTACTAATCGTACTCGCCACATCAAACCAGCCTATCGGGCGACCGCACTTCCTCCCATACAAGGCCTCATAAGGCGCCATCCGAATACCGGAGTGGTAGCTATTATTATACACAAACTCAACTAGAGGCAAATGATCCTCCCAAATATCCTCGGTAAATAACACAGCTCGCAGATATCCTCAAGAGTCCGGATAGTGCGCCACCGTCTGTATGTTCGTGGATGGAATGCAAGATTTAGGCTCACTCAAGGCCCCTAAACCCTTCCGAAAGAACTCCAAGCTAGCCAGAACCGGGCTCTCGGCCGATATGATAGAAATAGGGACTCCATGCACCGACGATCTCTGATGTAAAGTCCGCATAATCCTCACCAAAACGTCGCCCGACGGGAAGAAAGTGGGCTGATTTCACACTGCCGACGATAACCCAGATAGAATCATGCTTCCTCCGAGTGCGAGGTAATCCCGTGATAAAGTCCATGCTGATCACCTCCCACTTCCGTGTCGGGATCTCTATCGCTCGCAACAAACCACCAAGCCTCCGGTGCTCTACCTTCACTGGCCGACAACACGCATCGAGCCATAAACTCGCAACGCCCCTCTTCAAGCCATCCCACCAATACACGGATCGAGGTCGTGGTACATCTTGGTCGACCGGATGGATAGAGTAACGCGCGCGTGCTTCCCTAGAACTCGCCGCCAAGTCCTCGCAATATCCGGAACACAACTCGCCTCGAACCTTAGCACCCATCAGTGCTACTCGTGGACCCTTCCTCACGAAGAGCCGTATCACGGCACAAAACCGGATCCTCAAATGTTGCCTCTTCACCTCCTCGATGATGGAAGACTCAGAACCTCTCGAACTCAACCCCACCGCTATCGTAATCAATCAAACGGACACCAAGGCTCGCTAATCGATGCAAATCGCGAACCATGCCTCATCTCCGGCACATCCGATAGGCTACCCATCGACCTACGACTAAGGGCAGACGCACAACATCGCCTTCCCGGTGGTACAGATATCGACATCATAATCCTTAAGCAACTCTAACCACCGCCTCTATCGTAAGTTCAGCTCCTCCGGTCAAGATATACCGAGGCTCTTATGGTCCGTATAAATATCCACACGAACCCATACAAATAGTGCCTCCATCTTCAAGGCGTGAATCATCACGCTAACTCCAAATCATGCGTGGGGTAGTTCCTCATGCTTCTTAAGCCGTCTGGACGCTGCACTATAACCTTGCCCCGCCGCATTAACACACATCCCAACCCGATGCCCGACGATCACAATACACGATATAGCCGCTCGACCCTCGGAAGAGTAAGAACGGCGGCCGCCGCCTCCTTCAAGAATCGGAAACCCCGCCACACACATCACCATCAAACTTAGCCGCTTCGAGTCACCTAGTCAATGGTGCGTATATAAGCAAACTTCTACGAACCGATAATAACTCGCAAGGCCTTAAAATCGCGAACCTCTCGGAGTAGTAGGTCTAGGCCAACTCTCGATCGCTTCGATCTTGGTCAGATTCACCAATACCATCTACCCGACTATATGCCCAAGAAAAGCCACCAAGTCAACTAACTCACATTTCAAAACTTGGCGATAATCGCTGGTCTCGAGAACTCTCAAGACAGCCTCAAATGCTCGCATGCCGCTTCCGAGCGAGAATAAACCAAGATATCATCAATGAACACTATCACAAACGTGTCCAAAATGGCTTGAACACTCGCTTCATCAAATCCATGAATACCACGAGCATCGTCAACCCAAAGACATGACTCAACTCATAATGCCCGCATCGTCCGAATGCAGCCCTAGGGACATCCGCCTCTCGACTGCACTGATGATAGCCCGATCGCAGATCAATCTGAGAAACATCTCGCACTCGCACCGGTCGAACAAATCATCAATCCCGGAAGGGGTATTCGTTTAATAGTCACCTTGTTCACCGCTAATCAACACACATGCGCGCCCCATCCTTCTTCTTCTTCACGAACAATACGGCGCTTCTGTGGAGAAACACTAGGCTCGATGAAGCCCTTCTCCAAAGAAATCTCTCACCGGTCCTTCAACTCTCTCAACTCGACAGTGCCATTCAGATGGCGGAATGGAAATAGCCGAGTGTCCGCAAAGACATCGATACAAAACTCTATCTCCTCTCAAGAGGATACCCGAGGTCGTTCGAAACACGCCTGGAACTCTCGACTATCGAATCGATCAAAATCTGCACCGCAGCCTCGTGATCAAACACCAAACGAGATGGTAGATGTACTTTCTCGCACCATCTTCCTAGCCTTGAGGTAGGAAATAAACCTACCTCTGCCGATACAGTTGTTCCTCCCACTCAATAACCGGCTCCTCAGAAATCGAACTGCACTCACTCTCCTCAGCCTACATTGGCGTAGCAAGAAGCTAACCAATCCATGCCCATGATCACATCGAAATCAGTCATGTCCAACTCTATCAAGTTGGCTAGGGTCTGACGACTGCATAAGGTCACTGGACAAGCCCTATATACCCGCCGAGCTACCACCGAATCACCCACTGGCGTAGCTACCTCGAAAGGGTCTATGGACTCGTGCTCTATCCTCATCCTACTAGCAACAAGTGGAGATATATAGGACAGTAGAACCCGGATCTATCAAGGCATACACGTCACAACACGAAACTGATAAAGTACCTGTGATGACATCAGGTGAGGCCTCCTGGTCCTGCCGGCTGGACAAGGCATATATGCGGTTCTGAGGACCGCTAGAATCGACCGCGCCATTTACCTCCGCCGCGACTGGCCGGTCTCGAGAACCCCGCCCGGGCGAGTAATCGAGGAGATGCAAGGCACGAAAGACCACGTAGCCGACTCCTACCTCTCGCGCTACCCGTCGGACAGCTCGCAAAGTGACCGCCGCCGCAATCAGAATAAACTCCTGAGCAGCACCACAATTCCGTGAATGGGATCTACCGACGCCACACTGGGGTGGTCCGACGGTTATCACCTCGCTACCTCGACGTCCAAGTCCCGGGCCTGGTCTGCCCTCAAGACGGTGCAGAGTACTGAGCCGGTGTGGTGCAAATCTAGGCCGCCGAGGCCGCCCACCCCAGAGCTACCAAAAGACCTCGCCGCCCCGGCCTTCTTCGCCGCCGTCAACCCGGCTTACGCCTCGCATCCAAGCGCATGAGCTCGCATATAGGTAATGTCCATGCTCGGGGAGAGCTACACCGCACAAGACTCGGCCATATAATCATCTAGTCCGTGACGAGCGTGCACCCTGCCTTCCATATTCGCTACCAATGCAGGGACATATCGAGCCAACGAATCGAACTCAACGCTGTACTCCTAATCGGCGCCTCTGCTCTCAAAGACAAAAATCATTTACCCATGCCTCCTCATTCGCGGAGGCAAGAAGTGAGCGAGAAAGCCTCCAGAACTCGCCCCAAGTAGCCGGGGCAGGTTTCCCGGATAACTCCACGAATCAAACCAATCGATCGCGATCACGCAGCCATGTGAACCAAGATCACGGACTCGGTCTTCAAGCCTTGATCACTGACGATCTCTATAGTCGACGGATGAACTCCCGTGGATCATCCTCGTGCCTTGACCCGTAGAACTCGCGCGCTACACTCAAAATCCCAAGCCTCAAACTATCGATTCGTGAACCGCAGTATCATTGAATCGAACCGCCGATCCAAACTTATCCTCGTTCGCCACAACTCGCCAATAATCGTTATCTCTCGTACCTAACTCCTCGCCTGTGCCGTGGACCGAGGCGCGGTACTCGTGGTCTTCGGGCGGCGGCGTCATGGAACTTCGCCGCCCGAGGTAATGTCTCTGCATGATCGCCTCGAGCTCGCGACTCGGTTTTGTCACGACCCGCTGGCCGTGATCGTGCCACCGGCACCAAGTAGTCATACATCGAGTAATCGCGGAAATATAAAGCAAGAAATGAAACAGCTTTATAAAATAAGACACGCTTTATGTGAGAAAACATCGCTTTCAAGATATATATATAAACATGGTTTAGCAGCTACATCCGATAATCGCATAAATATGACTTTCTGCACTTCTGAAATATATAACTATGGCGGGACAGTGGCCCCGCCATACCTCGATCAGATAAAACTATCTACAACAGGAGATCATACCTAAAAGTAGAGCCTCCGAGAAGATGGAGCTCCCACACCAACGTAGAGATCCTAAGAATGTGGATCTAGCACTGCCGCTCTTACCGCAGATGAACGCAGCCCAAGGAGGTCACACAATGTACTAAGTATGTGAAATCGTAAAGTACTTAAATGAAATCATAACACTTTTTAAAACCGTTTACAAATATGTATGAAGCAATCAAGGAACCGCACATATGCCACATCACAAACAAGAGCAACAATAGGTAAATCAGATTAGGTCTTTTCTAGGTCGCGAATGATTCGCAGGGCCACTCGCCTGTATTATCACTCGCAAGCCTAATCTCGACTCCCGAGTCCGCATAGGCCACTCACATGGGCCCGCATGAGGTATAACCCCGCATCGAGGGTAGCTACCTCTGCATCGCCCCGACTCGCTGTCCGCACGCCCACATAGACCGCATGAGGCATAACCCGCATACTAACTCGGAACTCTCGTAGTTCCGCATAGGCCCTCGACCCGCATGAGGTATTCTCGAATCACGGTCTCGCATCACCGAGTCTACCTCGCATCGGAGGCGCTAACCTGTGATCATCTCAAGAGTGAGCGACGGTACACTAACATAACAACTTATCTTTAAACAACATAAGCACAACAAGGATACTCACCTATACAAACGTTACAAGATACTAACACACATAGCATCATATCATGTCTACTTATCAAACCATCTTATTATTCTTTTCACAATTCAACATAAGTCTGTTATAAACACATAGGCAAACTTGTTTCTTTTATCAATCTTAAGTGGTTATACTTAACTTCCCATAAAGCTAGTATAACTCTTATGCTTCGCTTAAAAACCGCTAGTTCTCTTCTTAAAAATGATTCAAGATTCTTATGAAATGTTTTCAGATTTTTTATTATTCAAAGCTTAAGGTGAGGCATTCTGTAAGTGTTATTCAGATTAAGCTTCAGGCATTGCACGTAAGTATTATTCAAAGCTTAAGTCAAAGACATTGCCGTAGTTATATTTTAGTTAACACATACGACGCCTACCGCACTATATATATTGTAAAATATCATGCTTTAGGAAGAATCACATACCTTCTCAAAACCACCGCCAAGTCAATATGTCGCGCAGAGTCACCTATAATAGTCGCTGACATCTATCAAAGACTACTCAAGGTCATTCTAAACAAGGGTTCACAATTTATGGAAAGTTGGGACATCCCTACCCGTGAGATATATAAGTTCATCGTGAAAACAAATTCTATGTAAGTACAGCTTTGATTATTCTTCTTTAAACCCTTCTACCGTGGTAACAGCTCAATTCTATTCTCGTGATATTCTTCTAAGTATTTAATACTTATTCTAATACTACAACAAAGAAGTATTCTCTAATTCAAAAGAGGGTTAGGATTAGTTACCTCGGTAAGCCCAATAATATCCTAGAAAAGTCGCTGAGCAAGGTTTTGCTCCTAAGTTGTATGCTCCATGAAACCTTAAAGTTCTTCACAACTTCTACTAAGTACTAAGGTATTTGGGCTAGGGTATTTTGGGCATTATAATAAGACAAGACCGCAACTTTTCTACCAAGGGAGGGGGGGTAGGTTTTGGCTAGGCTAGGGGAGGAAGCCTCACCAACTTCTCAAAAGGGAGGTGTTTGACGAAATGGCTCAAGGAGAGGAGAGGATTTTAGACTTGGAAGTTAACTTTGTGGATTAAGAACTCTTCATATTAAGGGTTGTATTTTTAGGTCAAGAAGTGGCAAACCAATGGCCAAGATTAAGACAAGTGCAAGGCAAGTGTAGGTGAAGATTTACTCCACACAAATATCCTACCAACTCCTTGACTTGTGCACAAGGCACAAAAACGCACTTCTCTCCACTTCGTCCAATGGACGATCTAAGTTCATCAACGGGAGGGTGCGTGTCGCCTCCCGCTGGTCCAAAATGTTTCGCCTCTCGGAAAAATCCGCAAAAATTAGTAATGGCATAGCCGAATTTTCCTACGAAAGTCGTGGAAACGCTTCGCTTGAAAACGATTCTTTAGTGAGTCAGGTACAAAAACGCCCAAGGCTAACTTTAAGGCCAACTTTAGACGTATTCCCTTACGCATACTGGAAATACGGGTATAACATTCTCCTCTTCCTTAGAAACATTCGTCCCGAATGTTCCTTCTCAAGACGCTTATCGATTAAGCTTAAACAGCTTGTGTTGCCACATGGCGGCCACAAAATAACACTTAGGCATAAATGATAATGGAAATTTACAAGTAGGAAAGTGAATTACCCGGAGGTGTGGGAATAGGTGAGGATACTTCGCCTCATGTCCTCCTCGCTTCCCACGCCATCTCCTCCCGAGCTCGCACGCCACAAGACTTCGACTTGCCACGCCCTTCGTCCGCAGACGCCTAACTCGACGATCGACTATCGCTATGGGAATCTCTCATACGATAACCCCACACCGACATCGCCAATCGGGTGTACCCTAGATGGATCCTCGATACATCTCTCAAAGATAGATACGTGAAAACCGATGCACCGCTTCCAGACGGACGGCAGATTCAACTCATGTGCAACCTGCCTACCTCGCGACAATCAAACGCCCAACGTACTTGGGATGAGTTTCCTTCTTCCCAAATCTCATCACACCCTTCATGGGTGACACTTTAGGAAAACCCAATCATGAACTCGAACTCAAGATGCCGACGACGATAATCTGCATACGACTTCACCGACTCGAGTTGTCAATAGCCGCCTCGATAAGCTTCACCTTATCCATCGCCGCTGTACCAAATCGTCCCACTAGCCGCACTCGCCCACATCGAACCAACCTATAGGCGACCGCACTTCCTCCCATACAAGGCCTCATAAGGCGCCATTCAATACCGGAGTGGTAGCTATTATTATACGCGAACTCAACTAGAGGCAAATGATCCTCCCAACTACCATCGGTCAATAACACAGCTCGCAAAGATATCCTCGCAGTCCGGATAGTGCGCTCGCTCGTCTGCTCGTCTGCGGATGAAATGCAAGACTGTCAAGCTCACTCGCCCCTAAACCCTCTCGAAGCGACTCTCCGGTTAGCCGAACCGGGCTCTCGTCTGATATGATCGGGTAGGGACTCATGCGCCTCGACGATCTCTGATGTAAAGTCCGCATAATCCTCACCAAAAGTCGCCCCGACGGAAGAAAGTGGGCTGATTTCGCACCGCCGACGATAACCCATATAGAATCATGTCTCTCCGAGCGAGGTAATCCCGCGATGAAGTCCACGCTGATTACCTCCCATTTCCGTGCTCGGGATCTCAATCGCTCAGAATAAACCACCGTGCCTCGTGCTCTACCTTCACCGCCGACAACACGCATTGAGCTACGAACTCGCAACGCCCTCTTCAAGCCATCCCACCAATACACAGATCTAAGGTCGTGGTACATCTTGGTCGACTCGACGGATAGAGTAACGCCGCTACCGTGTGCTTCCCCAAGAACTCACAAGTCCTCAAACATCCGAACACACACCGCCTCAAACCTTAGCACCCCATCGTGCTACCTCAAAAGCGACCCTGGCCTCACGTAAGAGTTGTATCACGATATCGAATCAAAGCCGGATCCTCGAATCGCCTCTTCACCTCCTCGACGATGGAAGACTCGCAACCTCACGAACTCTAACCCCACCGCTATCGTAATCAATCAAACGGACACCAAGGCTCGCTAATCGATGCAAATCACTAACCATGTCCTCCTCCATAGCCGCATATCCGATAGGCTCCCATCGACCTACGACTCAAGAGCATCCGCCACAACATCGGCCTTCCCGTGGTACAGATATCAACATCGTAATCCTTAAGAAACTCTAACCACCGCTCTCGCCGTAAGTTCACTCCTCCGTCGAAGATATACCGAGGCTCTTGTGGTCCGTAAAATATCCACGTGAACCCCATACAAATAGTGCCTCCAGATCTTCAAGGCGTGAATCACCCGCCAACTCCAAATCACGCGGGGTAGTTCCTCGTGTTTCTTCACCGTCGACGATATGCTATAACCCCGCCACGCCGCATCAACACACATCCCAACCCGATGCTCGACGATCGCAATGCACGACGTGAACCATCCGACCTCCGAAGAGTAAGAACGGGCGGCCGCCGCCTTCTTTCAAAGAATCGAAACCCCGCCACAAGCATCACCATCAAACTTGCCGCTTTCTCGAGTCACCTAGTCAATGGTGCGAGATAGAAGCAAACTTCTACGAACCGATAATATCCTCGCAAGGCCCGTAAATCGCGAACCTCCGCCTGAGTAGAGTTCAGGCCAAGTCCCGATCGCTTCGATCTTGCCAGACAACTCGAACGCCATCACTTCATAATATGCCCAAGAAACGCCATCAAGTCAACCAAAACTCACATTTGGAAAACTTGGCGCATAATCGCTGGTCTCGAGAATCACAAGACAGCCTCAAATGCTCCGCATGCTCCCGCCTCGAGCGAATAAACCAAGATATCATCAATGAACACTATCACAAACGTGTCCAAAATGGTTTGAACACCGCTCATCAAATCCATGAATATCACGAGCATCGTCAACCCAAAAGACATGACTCAACTCATAATGCCCGCATCGTCCGAATGCACCCTGTGGACATCCACCTTCTCAAACGAACTCGATGATAGCCCGAACGCAGATCAATCTTGAGAAACATCTCGCGCTCGCAATCGGGTCGAACAAATCATCAATCTCGGAAGGGGGTATTCGTTTAATGGTCACCTTGTTCACCGCTCAGAAGTCAACACACACGCGCAGCTGGCCCCGCCCTTCTTTTTCACGAACAATACCGCGCTTCTGTGAGAAACACTAGGTCCGATAAAACCTTCTCCAAAGAAATCTCTCACCGGTCCTTCACTCTCTCAACTCGGGCAAAGCCATTCTGTATGGCGGAATGGAAATAGGCCGAGTGTCTGGCAATATGTCAATACAAAACTCAATCTCCATCTCAGGAGGGATACCCGGGAGGTCGTCTGGAAACACATCTGGGAACTCTCTGACCACTGGAACTGACGGAAAATCTGGTACAGCAGCTTCAGTATCAAACACCCGAACGAGATGGTAGATATACCCTTCTCGCACTATCTTCCTAGCCTCGAGGTAGGAAATAAACCTACCCTACGATACCGCGTTCTCCCACTCAACAACCGCCTCGTGAAACTGAACTGCATTACTTTCTCTCTCAGCTTACATTGGCGTAGTAAGCTAGCCAATCCATCCCCATAATCACGCCGGTCAATCATCTCCAACTCTATCAAGTCGGCTAGGTCCACGATCGAATGGTCACAGACAAGCTCTATATACCCGCCGAGCTACCACCGAATCACCCATCGGCGTAGCTACCTCGAAGTGGTCATGGACTCGTGCTCTATCCCTATCCTACTAGCAACAAGTGGGAGATATAGATGAGTAGAACCCGGATCTATAAAAGCATACACATCAAACCCAGAACCGATAAGGTACCCGTGACGACATCGCGAGGCCTCGATCCCGCTTACCGGACAGCATAAATGCGCTCGAGGACCGCTAGAATCGACCCGAGCCACGACCGCCGCGACCGCCGACCCATGAGTACCCCGCCCGGCGAGTAATCAGAGGAGATGACGGCGCAATGTAACTCGGCGCCGAGCCCTACCACCGCCACGCTTCGGCCTGACAGCCGCAGTGACCCCGCTGCCACAATCAGAATAAGCTCCAAAAGTAGTACCACACTTCCCGTAATGGGATCTACCGCGATCGCCACACCGGGGTGGTCCCGATCGCCGCACTCTCGCTACTCGACGCCCGCCCCGCCCCGTCCGCCAAAACTCGGGCCAGGCCGAGACGCGCAGGAGTGCTCGAGCCGCCGCGGCGGCGACCTAGATCGCCGTGGCCGCCACCACGATACCCACCGTAAGACCCTCCCGCCCCGGCCTTCTTCTCGCTGCTCGCCCACTCGCCGACCGCGCCTCGCATCCGCGGCGCGAGCTCGCATGCGGTAATGCCCATACCCGGCCGAGAGAAACACCCGCACATGACTCGCCATATAGTCGTTTCAGCCCGTGACATACGTGCACCCTATCCTCCATATTCGCTACTAATGCTGGACATATCGAGCCAATGAATCAAACTCGACATTGTACTTCGACAAGGCCCTTCTCTCGCCTCAGAGTAAAAATCTATCACCCGCGCCTCCTCATCCGCGAGGCAAGAAGTGAGTGAGGAAAGCCTCGAGAACTCATCCAAGTAGCCGGGGACGCTGCGTTTCCCGATAACTCCCATGAATCAAACCAATCGATCGCGTATCACGCACCGATGCGAACCAAAGGTCACAGACTTCATCTCCGAGGCCTCGATCACCTCACGATTCTCTCAGAGCTGACGAACGAACTCCTCGCGATCATCCTCCGCCTCACCCGAAACTCGGGCGGCTACAACCAAGGAAATCCCGTAGTCTCAAACTATTCGCCTCGTGCACTACGGCGCGACCGAGCCGAGCCGGAACCGAACCGCCAGATCCAATCTCTCTCGACGGGCCACAACTTTAGCCAATAGCCGGGTATCTCTCAGAGCTTAACTCTCCGCCCCGTGCCGCGGGACGAGGTGGGTACTGTGGTCTCGCTGGGCCGAGGCGCCATAACTCGCCGCCTCCAGATAGACCGGGCCTCGAGCCTCGTGACTGGGTGTCTCATAGCGCCTCCGGCCGCTTGCCCTTCTCGGGCCCGGTTGCTTTACGGGAGGCATAATCATATGTGAAAGGAATACGTTAGAGGGGTCCAACCTATAACACACTCTAAAGCACGATCTCGTAATGAGAAGAATGGAAACCAATCCTAAATATCCTATAGCCTCGATTATCGCGTGGTGCACAACACACCGATAATCAAGCACTTACTAGATACGGTTCAGAGACACTTTCCGAGGATTAATCGCTCGATACCACTTTTGTCACGACCCGCTTTCGGGTTCGTGGATCGTGCCTTACCGGCACCCAAGTAGTCATACATCGAGTAATCGCCGAAATATAAAGCAAGACATGAAACAATTTATAAAATAAGACATACGCTTTATGCGAGAAAACACGCTTTCTAAGATATATATATAAACATGGTTTAGCGCTACATCCGACATCGCATAACATGACTACGCACTTAAGGAAATATACAACTATGGCGGATAGGCCCCGCCATACCCCGAATGTACAAAACTATCTACAACAGTGAGATCATACCAAAAGTAGAGCTCTCCGAGAAGCACGGAGCTCCCGACACCAACGTAGAGATCCTAAGAATGGATCTAGCACTGCCGCTCTTACCGCAGCATGAACGCAGCCTCAAGGAGGTCGCATAACAGTACTAAGTATGTGAAATCGAAGTACTTAAATGAAATCATAACACTTTAAAACCGGGCTTACAAATACGTATGAAGCAATCAAGCGGAACTCACATACACATCACAAACAAGAGCAACAATAGGTAAATCAGATTAGGTCTTTTCTAGGCCGCGAATGATTCGGCAGGCCACTCGCCTGCAGATTATCACTCGCAAGCCTAATCTCGACTCCCGAGTCCGCATAGGCCACTCACGGGCCCGCATGAGGTATAACCCCGCATCGAGGGTAGCTACTCCTCGGCATCGTCCTGGACTCGTTGTCCGCATGGCCACATAGACCGCATGGCCACAAGGACCGCACACTAACCTGGAACTCTCGTAGCTCCGCATAGGCCCCTGGGACCCGCATGAGGTATTCTCGAATCATAGTCACATTGCATCGCTCGAGCTATACCTCGTGACGGAGGCGCCTTAACCCCTGATCATGTCAAGAGCGAGTGATATAATACTAACATAACAGCTTATCGTTAAACAACATAAGCATAATAAGAATAACCTCTTTACACAAACATTTACAAGATACAACACACATAGCATCACAATATATCTACTCAACAAACCATCTTTTTATACTTACAAGTCTTTCATAAACACATAAGTAAACTGTTCCTTTTATCTTTCTTAAGTCGTTATACCTAACTTCCCATAAAGCTAGTATAACTCTTAAGCTTTTTGTTTTAAAAACAAATATTCTTCTTCTTTCAAAAATGATTTATAATTCTTTTGAAAGACTTCAAGATTCTTATTATTCAGGCTTAAGTCAAAAGACATTGCCATAAAACTACGCCCGCTTAACACACGACGCCTACCGCACTATATATATATATTTTAAAATTTCATGCTCAAGAGTATAGGAGAATCACATACCTCCTACAAATCCACCGCCAAGTCGAGTATGTCGCAGGCAGAATCAACCTATAATAGTCGCACGCCTATCAATGTCTAGACTACTCAGAGACTATTCTAAGCAGAGGTTCTTTATTCTACGGAAATTTGGGCAGCACTTCCTACCCGCAAGCTACACAAGTTCATCAGAATACAAATTCTATGTAAGTACAGCTTCAATTCTTCTTTATTATACGTCTGATGTGATTTCAGCTCAATACTCTTCTCAGATTATCCTTCAGTTGTAATTACGCTTCAATTCTCTTCTTTAATATCCTTCTACGTGTTTTATACTTATTTCTATACTTCTACAAAGATGTATTCTCCAATTACAATAGAAGGATAAGATTATTTACCTCGATAAGCCCAATATTATCCAAGTTAAATGTCGATCCCGAGCAAGGTTTAGCTCCTAATTTGCACGCCCGATAGCTCCAAGAAGCCCTTAGAAGTTCTACACAACTTCTACTTAAATACTATAAGGGATTTGGGCTAGGTATTTAGAAATAGTAACTATACTTGGAAGACAACTTTCTACCGTGTGGGTTCTGCCAGAGCTACTAGGCTAGAGGGGAAGATGTTTCGCCAAGGGCCTTCACAAGGGGGAGGAGTGTTGGACGAAACACTACAAGAGAGGGGAGGATTTTCAAGACTTGGAGAAATGATTTGTGGACGAAGAAAACCTTCAAGTTGTGGGTATTTATAGGGCTTTCAAGGGCCAAGATGAAGCAAAGTGGTAGGCAAGTGTAAGGTGGAGATTTCGGCAAGTGTCCTTATCCATCTACTACACAAAAATATCCTACCTACCCTCGACTAAGCAAGGCCACAAAAATCGTCCAAACAAGCCCAAGTTGTTGCTCATACGAGGGTGACAAGTGTCACCCTCCCGCTGGTCCAAAATGTTTCATCTCTCGGAAAAATCCGTGAAAAATAATAAATGACATAGCCGTAATTTTCCTACGCAAGTTTTGTAAAACGCTTCGCCGAAAAACGATTCTTTTATAGTGTGCACACTTTTTCGCCCCTATGCCTAACTAAGGCTAAACTTTTGTACGCACGCCTCACGCATATACTGGAAATACGGTATAACAACGACAAGGCCTCGCCTCTCAATATACATAGCCATGACAACCTAACATCGAGCCATCTCAAAATGTCAACCAGATCCTAAGTCATGATTCACAATCGTACCTAAACTCGCGACATTTAACGCACTCAAGGGGGTCGCATAACAAAAATTTAATATGGAATGTAAATAAAGTACAAGAAATGATCATAATCGCATAAAAGAATGACAGGGGCAAGTATAAAGAGTACATACCAGATCCCGCTGTCATTACCTCTTATGAACTTAATCGCACCTTATTATCTTTTCCCATTCCATTAAGAGTTATAGCCAATTTACGTACATACTTAGGAGAAATCATTAAGTTCATTACCATATAACTTACTTATCTTTCATAACATAATCCGCCCTTTACGAGGGACGATATACTACCCGCCCAACTGGGACGCGATCAAGTCACACAAATATCAAAGCGTGCTGGAATCCCGCGATCGCCGACAACTATAAGTGTAAAATATAACCATGTGACGCGCCTGCGGCATCCCACCTCACCGGCGTACACATATATAACATATATATATATATATATATATATATATATATAACGCGCCGCATGCCCTGTAATCCTCATCGTATAAGCATGGCCATAACGCGCCTCGCATCCCTCTTCGTAGTGCAGTCTTCACGGGGAGCTAGCCCATGGAGTAATAATATAACATGGTCACATGCCTTAATCCTCATCGATAAGCATGGCCATGGAGTAATAAAACGCGCGGCATCTAACTCGCATCTCGCTCGCACGCCCCAAGATCCTCATCGATAAGCACGGCCAAGATCAATCACAATGAAGCATACCGCGGAATCTCGCCACGCCGCAGACGTCTAATAAAATGTCCGGCCTCTAACCCGCATCTCGGTCACATGCCCTAATCCCACATCGTATAAGCATGTCCAAGGATCAATCATAATAGAAGCTTACCCGTGGAATCCCACATCACTGTCGGTACGTCCAAGTAAACTTATAACAAGGCAGCCGGCCCTCCAACTGAGAGTCACGACGACGTAAACATATAATACTCGCACTCGAAGCTATCACAAGCAAACATAGGCAAGTTCATTAAACCTTTAGACTTCCTTTTTTATAAACTCATAGCACTTTCGTTTCACACATAAAAATCCGGGAATTTAACCCAAAGTACTACGTGCCTCTACTCCTTTAATAATGATTCTCTTTCAAAATAAAACTTCTAAGATACCAATAACCGTAGTATCAAGTCATATCTACTTTTAAGACAAGTCACAATACCTTTTAGAAATACATTTACCGCTTCTAAATCAAGTGACTTCTTTCTTAAAAACCTTAAGCAATTTGTACCATAAAACAATTTGCCTTTCTTTATTTCAAATCATTTCTTTGCTTACATTATCAAGAAAACTATTCTTTTAATCTTCCATAAAGTTGTTATAACCAACTTCCCATAAAGCTGTTATAACTCTTTATGTCTTAGACAAATTCATTCCTTTTATAACCAAGAGACTTATACTTTCAAATCAAATCACATATCTTTCAAAATACTTCAAGTCTCTTAACTTTTAAGAAAACAAGTTTCTTAACTTTAGAAATCAAGTCTTTCCAAATCAAGTATTCTATACTTGTAAATCAATTCATTTCTTCCTTTAAGAATCAAGTCCCATAACTTGAAAAAAAAAAGTCTCTTAACTTTTAAGAATTTGAGATCCATAGTCTTAAAACTTCATACGTAAATTCTTATAAGTTAAGTAACATATACATTGGTGCGTTGTGAATAAGTTATACTTATTTCTAACGATCTTAATCAAGTAGCCATGATCTAGAAAATGTAATAAAATTTTGTTTATCTTAGCTTCTATGCAGATGGAGAATTCTACTCATTTTAACTTAATTGATTGTCATTACATTTTCCTTTATTAACGCTGCAGTGGCTTGTTCGATACTTATTCTCATTTGTGCCGTAACTTAGCCAAGTCAACTGTTATACCCCGTATTTCCCGAGTATGTACGTAAGGACGTACGTAGAAAATTTGAACTTGAGAATTAGGCTTGGCCGAAATTTATTTGTTCACAACACCCGGTTAGAGTCGTTTTTCGTAAACGCTTTCACAGCCTTTCGTAGGGAATTTCCGCTATGTCTTTTTAATTTTTATGGATTTTTCCGAGACACTAAACATTTTGGATCAACAAGAGGGCGACACTTGTCACCCTCTCATTGGGAGGAATGGGCGAAATGGCTCGACGATTGGAGTGGCTTTTGTCAAGTAAGAGGTAGGATATTTTGGTGGTAGATGGATAAGGTGTACTTGGGTGAATCTTGGCCCTACACTTGCATAGCACTTGGCTAGATCTTGGCCATTGGTTGGCCTTGTCTTGTAGTATAAATACCCCTCCCTTTGATAAACTTCTTCATCCATAAATTTGCCTAAGTCTTGAAAGCTCTCCTTCTCCCTCCCCTTGTGTTGAGTTCGGCCAAGCGGCCCCCTCAGGGGTGCTAGCCGAGAGTGTACCCCTAGCCTAGTTGCTTTCATATAATACCCTCTTTTGTGGTATAGAAATACTCTCCAAAGTATTGTTATAATGCCCAAATTACCTTAGCCAGATACCTTGTTGTATTCTAAGGTTATACCCATACGAAAACCCGTAAATACTATTATACTTCCCTTCAATACAAAACCGAAACCCTAAGGAAAATCTCCATAGTTAGTTGGAGTATTAAGTAGAAGTTGGTTAGAACTTCTAAGGGTTGTTTGGAGCTGGCCTGAGCGCACGGAGTAGAGCTAAACCTTGCTCAGATCGACATTTAAACTCGGATAATTACGGGCTTATCGAGGTAAATATCTTGTCCCCTATTGTAATTGGAAATTACATGTTGTTAGATTATATAGTCAAGTATGCTATATATAGTATCAACATAGTTATCAAATGTCTTGCGACTTAAGCCCAATTTAAAGAAGAATACCGAATCAGAATTACATAGGGTCAGACACAAGAGACTTGTGTAGTACCGTGAGTAGAATTGCACCTGTTAGGGTTAGATGTATAACCCCGGTTGGCTTGTAGCCTTCCGATAGAGGAGGAGATTTACGCTGTCATGTGTGTGGGGAGGTGTCGGGAATTTTCTGTAGAATATTCTACGATTAGACCTAAATGTTAATAAGTCACTTGTGGCCTTATAGGTTGAAGTACTACGTGGCGCGATCTACTTGGCTTAAGGAGTAGCCGACGCTTGGAAGTACTTGAGCGCTTTTGCTATTAGTCGATACTGCCGCGAGGTATGCGAACCTCTTCCTATCTCTTCTAGCATGATATGTGTGAACTATGTAGCATGCAGACGCATACGTGCTAAATGTATTTGATTGTTTAAAACATAAAGTGTTATAACGGCTTTATGGGAAGCTCGGTTATAAACAACTTTATGTTGGTAATAAAATACTTGAGGTTTTAAATCGTAACTGATTTGAACTATAACTGGCTTGTTATGTGTTAATAGAGAACTTGAAGTAATACTTGGTTTTTTAAAACTTAAGAGTTATACTAGCTTTATGGGAAGTTAGGTATAACGGCTTAAGAATGTTTTACTGATTTCAGAAATCAGAATGTGTATCGACAAACCACTGCAGCGTTAATAAAAGGAAAATGTTTTGAATAATTAAGTATTATTAAAACCAAGAGAAACTTCCATCCGCATGTAAGCTAAGATGAGACAAAATGATATTTCCTAGATCATGGCTGCTGTAATAAGATTGTTATAAACAAGAATATCCTTCTCACATATAAGGCTTATGTTTCTCAGATAGTTTAAAAGAGAATTATATTCTTAAATGAATAAGACTATGAACTACAAAACCTTCTAAGATAAGAAACGTGAACATTGGAAATTAGGCAAACTTGAACATTGGAAAAGAATGTTACTACTTGATATTACAAAGAGAAGTAATTGATTTACTTTAAAAAGATAGTCACTCTATTTTTATACTACGAGTATTGTGTGACATTGTGAAAGTAACGTATCTTTTAAAGAGTTAATGTATTAATTACTTTGGGTATAAAACCCGAACTTGTGGGCATATAATAGAAAGTAATTGTGTGTATGACTTGATTGTGTTGGTTTGTGATAGCCTTGTAATACTTTCTTGTTGATTGATAAGTAAACATGCTAGGATGCTACGTGTTTTAGTATCTTGTGAGGTTTGTGTAAAGGGGGTTTTTCCTTTGTTGTGCTTATGTTGTTTAACGATAAGTTATGTTAGTATTTTACATCACTCATCTCGAGATGATTCCGGTTAAGCCTCCACGCGGGTAGACTCAGCGGTCGATGGACCTATGATTCGAGAATACCTCACGCAGTCCTGTGGGCCTGCGCGAGCTACGAGAGTTCCGTGTTAGTGCGCCCTTTACGGGCACGCGTCCACGCGCTACGCGATCGCGAAGTCCGTGACTTACGCCGGGAGTAGCTACCGATGCGGGAATACCTCATGCGGCCGATGAGATTGGCCTACGCGAGTCGCGGAAGTTCTGTGACTAGACGCGACATTAGATATCGCGCAAGTGGCCGCCTTTGATCATGTGACGGTTCAGACAGATCTTATGATACGCTTCATGACCTTGTTGGTACTGTGGTGTTAGTAGTCGGCTATGCCTTCGCATTTACCCCGCACGGTGTTATTATGGCACAGTGGGACTCGTGTTCATGTGTGTCTTGGTGCTTTTATATCATAAACCACAGCGGCGGAAGGTATTCCACGCATGATTGATGTTGTGGGCATGAGACCCATTGTTATATTTGGTGATGACTTTGAGGCGAGTCCTCGACTTGATATGATCGCTTGTTTATCAGAACTGTAGTTTTGTTATCATACATGTCTCCCGCTTTATATAGACTACTATGATTCCATTTACGATTTTCGCCACATACTCTGCACTGTCAGATCGACTCCTTCGGGGCCGCGTTCATGCCGCAGTTGAGGTACACCGCCGTTGATCCTAGCTCGTGGTCACGCCACAGGGAAGCTCCGTTTCTCCGAGGCTTATCAGCCGTATAGTCCGCCGTAGTAAGTGTTTACATTCGTGGTTTGGCGGGCCCCGCCCGCCACGGTTGTCATATCATTCGTAGAGGTCTGTAGTAATCGCTGTGGTGGTTTGTAAAAAGGATTAAACTGCTCATGTTGAAAAAGTTGTCATTTATATATATGCAAAGACAAGTTTTTCTGATTATTGTTTCATATTTCATAATATGTCTTGTATCGCTTTTATGTTCCACTGATTACTCGATGTTGTATCACTAGGGTGCCCGGTAAGGCACCAACACGCCCGAAACGGTCGTGACAAAAGTGGTATCGAGCGCTTAATCCTCGGAAAGTGTCTACGATCGTATCCGAGAGTGCTTGATTATCGGTGTGTGCACCACACCAATAATCGTGAGGCTATAGGATATTTTAGGATTGGTTTCTATTCTTCTCACTCGAGATCGTGCCTTAGAGCCGTGGTTGTAAGTTGGACCTCTAACGTATTTCTTTCCCTTACCGCTATGCCTCCGCGTAGGCAACTCTGCCTGTGAGGGCAAGGCAAGCGGCGGAGCCGCGAGAGTACAGAGGATTACGTGGGCACAGGCCCAATCATCACCGGGTGGTGCTTCATTCGGGATTTCGCGACGCCACTAGCCCCTGAAAGTTTAGCACGGCGCAGCTCATCGCGGCATGATATTTGAACCTTCGCCCACGATCGGAACAGAGAATATAGATTGCAAAGAGGCGACTCACATTAACTATGGATTTGACTACCAGAGTATACCGATGTACCGCGAGTCCGATGACGATTTAAAAGAGGTTGTGCAAGATAAATTCTTGATTGGCTTGAGCATGGCACGTACGGGCTTATGCGCAGCAGTCGAAGCGTAGAGATCGACGGTTAACGAAGGGCAGCAGAGAGGGCCAGAGCAAAGAAGGTCCTTTGGTAACTTTCGAGGCAAGTCGCCTCGCGGAGATTTGATATGCACCTCCGCCAAGCACGAGTGGTCTTCCACGGATATCGACGCTCGAGCACGCAGGAGTTGGTCGAGCTCCAGATCTTCCTGCTCATTAATGCACGCCATCCCGGGAATGTCGTCTTTAGTCGGTAATTTGTTGCATGGCGACCGCTGTGGTCCGATGTCGAAAGAGTGTCCTTGTAGGAGGACTTAGCCTTCGGATCGATGGGTAGTCGCCACCTTCCTTAGCTATGCGCCTACAGGCGTTTGATTAGAACGACTGGGAGTAGGAAGAGATATAGATATATCCTTAACCTCAGAGATCTCAGTATGTGATAAGGTGAGTATACCTTAAGTGCTATGTTCTGATAGCAGTGTGTTAGTTGTGATTAGAAATCTTGGTTGTTTAACCAAGTAAGATTTTGGGGGATAGAGAAGGTGTGAGCCTTAGAGTTTTATACGTAGAGACCTTAGAGGTGAGGCCATCTCGAGAAAAGGTGTAGTGTTATGTTTGATCCGTATCGGAAGTGCATAGTGCACGTGAGCTATGTTTGGGATAGGTCCCTAAGTAGTGTGGAATGAAAGGGGGTAGTTGAGCTAAGAAGACCGCTAGGTTTTCGTAACGTGTTTAGTGAGTTTTCCTTCGCGAGCTAGCGTTTCGGCGTTGCGGTCGCGTTGAGGCCACGTTGCGGGTCAACCCGCGGCATGGTCGGGTGGGTCGGTGGTGGTCCCGCCTTGTGATAGGGTCACGAGGGTGTTAGGCCCAAGTTTAGTTGACCAGCGTACGAGTTCGTGGATGCGTTCAACCAGTAGTCGGGCCGATGGGGGCAGCCCATCGTGTTCTTCGGTCGGGACCGTTCACTCGGCAGTGTTGATATATCAGAAAAGTTGTAAGGCTGCACGGGGTGCCCACCTTCACCTTATGACGCATGAGCCTGGTACGACTGCTTTTTGTTTGTGTAAGTTTTACTGGCGGGTTAGAACTCGTGAGTCTCGAATCACATTCGCCGTCGGGCCGTTGTTTGGATTTGAGGATAGTTGAGAATTGTTATCTCCTGTTGGGAAGTGTTTTATAGATACCATTTCGGTGTTCGGATATCGCGCTTGACGCCTTTTGGGGCGGAAGTGTAAGTTGCCGGTTGATTGGTTCGACGTTGGCAAGATTCAGATAGTTGGTTCAGGCTTGTTCCAGCAGACTGTGGATAGAGTAAAGCTTGTCTAGAAGAGGTTACGCGGCCGCAGAAATCGTCTGGATAATCGGCGACGACGCTTAGAGTTCAGTTGTGGTCGGTCTTGAAAGTATCACCCGGGTGGTGTGACGAGTTTTGGAATACAGAGGAACTTAGCCCGAGTTACTTTGGGCCTTTGTGTCCATGTGAAGAATAGGCCAGTTGCCTATATGTTAGCTTTTGCCGTCCGACTTAGAGGCGATATGTCCGGTCTTCGTATTGTTATGATCGGAAAGTATCGAGATCCATCCAGAGTATTCGATTAATGATGACCACGTTAGGGATAGTAACCCGAGTTTTGGAAACGCAAGCGATCGAATGTGGTAAGAGTTCGAGTGCACGACATCCTCGGGGATCGCATGCGGCGGTACCATTTGTTGGGTCGTCGAGCAAGGCTCGCGACAAAGTGACAAAAGTGGTACCGTTTGTTGGGTCGCTGAGAAGGTTAATGCCTCGTGCAAAGTGACAAAGTGGTATCTACACGAGTAAAGAGAGCGAGCATGCATGGCGAGCATAGAGGTGATCATTTCTTTTGTAAAGAGAAGGTGCGAAGGAAGTATATTTTAGACCGGTAAGAAGTGGTTTGTGGTGATGATTAGAGTGTTTCCTCGTGGACTTTGATGTAAGTAGTTACGCAGTGTTTACGTGACCAGTGGCGTGATTGTTCGTAAGTATGGTAGTGAAGACTATCTTTGCGCACGCTTGTTTTGAGACTTAGAAGGAACATTCGACGAATGTTTCGGAGAGTGAATGTTATACCGTATTTCCGAGTATGTACGTAAGGCGCACGTGAAAATTTGAACTTGAGAATTAGGCTTGGCGAAATTTATTTGTTCACAACACCGTTAGAGTCGTTTTTAGTAACGTTTTCCAACTTTCGTAGGGAATTTCCGGCTATGTCTTTTTAATTTTTGCGGATTTTTCCGAGACACGAAACATTTTGGACAACAAGAGGCGACACTTGTCACCCTCTCGTTGGGAGGAATGGGCGAAATGGCTTGGACGATTGGAGTGGCTTTTGTCAAGTAGTAGGTAGGATATTTTGGTGGTAGATGGATAAGGTGTACTTGGGTGAATCTTGCCCTACACTTGCATAGCACTTGGCTAGATCTTGCCATTGGTTGGCCTTGGCTTGTAGTATAAATACCCTCCCTTTGATGAACTTCTTCATCCATAAATTTGCCTAAGTCTTGAAAGCTCTCCTTCTCCCTCCCTTGTGTTGAGTTCGCCGGCCCCCCCATTTGTGGTCGAGAGCACCCCCTCTGTGGTGCTAGCCAGAGTGTACCCCTAGCCTAGTTGCTTCGTATAATACCCACTCTTTTGTGGTATAGAAATACTCTCAAAGTATTGTTATAATGCCCAAATTACCTTAGTCAGATACCTTGTTGTATTCTAAGGTTATACCCATACGAAAAACCAGAAATACTATTATACTTCCCTTGATACAAAACCGAAACCACAGGAAAATCTCCATAGTTAGTTGGAGTATTAAGTAGAAGTTGGTTAGAACTTCTAAGGGTTGTTTGGAGCGGTCGGAGCGCACGGAGTAGGAGCTAAACCTTGCTCAGGATCGACATTTAAACTCGGATAATTATGGGCTTATCGAGGTAAATATCTTGTCCCCCTATTGTAATTGGAAATTACATGTTGTTAGATTATATAGTTGAAGTATGCTATATATAGTGTTATACCCCGTATTTCCAGAGTATGTACGTATGGACGTACGTACGATTTTTGAGCCTTAAGTTAGGCATGTTTCGAAATTTTTGTGCACAACCCCCGTAGAGAGTCGTTTTTAGACGAAAAGTTTTCCACGGCTTCGTAGGGAAAATTCGGCTATGTCATTTAGTATTTTTGCGAATTTTTCCGAGAGGCGAAATGTTTTTGGACCATGGGAGGGTGACACTTGTCACCCTCGTGGCGTTTGGGTTGGCCGAATTGGTCACGGGTTTGAGGCCTATTGGCCCCTTATTTTGTGCCTTGTTTTGGCCTTGTTTTGTGCCTTGTCTTGTGCCATGTTTTGTGGAGTAGGGTTTAGGGTGCACTTGGCTTAATCTTGCCCTTACACTTGCTATACACTTGGGAGGATCTTGGCCCTTGGTTGGCCTTTGGTTTTGCTATAAATACCCCCTAGATGTGGAGACTTCATCCATTCAAAACTTCCAAGTCTTGAAACCCTCTCCTCCCCTTTGTGAGCTCTAAACCAGAGCCTTCACCTCCCCTTTTCGTGGCCTTTGGCCGAGAACACCCTCCCCAGCCTAGTTGTGCTAGCAGAGCCTACCCCCTTGGTAGAAAGTTGTCTTCCAAGTATTGTTATAATGCCCAAAATACCTTAGCCTTGTACCTTGTAGTATCCCAAAGATACCTCTATCACGTAGAGTCAGGAAATACTACCTTTTGTCCCTTTAGTCTCAAACCAAAACCCTAAGAAAATCTTCATTGATTGATTGAAGTATTTAAGTAGAAGTTGGTTAGAACTTCTGGGTTGTTTGGAGCGGGATGGAGCACCGAGTCGAGCTAAGCGTTGCTAAGGATCGACATTTAACTTGGATAATTATGGGCTTATCGAGGTAATTATCTTGTCACTCTAGTTGTAATTGGAAATTACATGTTGTTAGAATATATAGTTGAAGTATACTATATATAGAACTAAGCTTAGTACTGCGGCAATGTCTTTTGACTTAAGCCTGAAGAATGAAGAATTGAACAGTAATCACATAGAAGGATAATAAAGAGAAGAACTGAATCGTAATTTACATAGGGTATGTGCGGTGAGACTTGTGTAGAATTGTACACGTCAGGTTAGGCGTGTAAAACCCCGTTGGCTTAGTAGCCGGCCTCGTTAGAGGAGGAGATTTCTGCATGGGGAGAGTCTTCGAATTTTCTGTAGAAAGATGAAAACATGTGTTTAAAAGTTAATAGACGTTTGTGGCCTTTATAGGTGAAAGTACTAAGAGTAGCGTATTCTACTCGAGGAGTGGAAAGGGCTAGCAAGGTTGTAGTACTTGGAGCTTTTTGCTTATTGTCGATAATCGTCGCGAGGTATGTGAACCTCTTCCTATCTCTTCTAGCATGATATGTGTGAACTATGTAGTACGGTAGACGATACGTGTTAATCGTGTGTTTGATTGTTCTTAAAACATAAAGTGTTATAACGGCTTTATGGGAAGTTGGTTATAACAGCTTTATGTAGGTAAGAAAATACTTTGTGGTTTTAAAAGGTAACTGATGTGAATTATAACTGGCTAGTTATAATAAAGAACTTGATGTATTTCAAAAGATTTATAAATCGTTTTGGAAGGGAGAGTAACACTTGGTTTTAAAGGTTTTAAAAAGAGTTATACTAGCTTTATGGGGAGTTAGGTATAATGTCTTAAGAGAGGTAAAGAAAATGGTTTCTTGATGTTAGAAGTTAAGAGACTTGATCTTATAAGATAAGAGACTTAACTTATTTGTTTTAATGTGAATGTTTGTGAAACCTCATTCGTGAGTAATGAGTACTTGATTTTATTTAAAGGGATAATGTTTACCGATTTGAAATCAGAATGTGTATCGAGCACCAACTGCGGCGTTAATAAAGGAAAATGTATTGAATAATGATGAATTGTATTAAAACGGTAGAAACCTCCATCTGCATAGAAACTAAGATGAGACAAAATGATATTACATTTTCTAGATCATGGTCTTGTAATAAGAATGTTGTAAACAAGAATAACCTACTCTCACGTGCGACATATATTACTCGATTGTTCTAAACAGGAATCAAGTGATTAAGTTTATGAACTATGAAACCATTTGAAAATGAGAAGCTTGAGTAATTGAAACTAGGCACACTGGAACTTAGGAAAAGAATGTTGTTACTTGATTTTGAAAAGGAATATGGGTTGGTCATTCTAATACTACGTATCGGGTGACTTTATAAAAGTAATGGATCTCTTTTAAAAGAACTTAACGTATGTAGTACTTTGGGGTTAAAACCCGACTTTGGCATAAAATGAAAGTACTTTGAGTTGTGTGAAACTTGCCTATGCTTGTTGTTGTGAAACTTGCCTATCTTGTGATGATAGCCTTTGTTGTGCAAGTGTGGTATTTCAGTATTCTGCGTCTCGATAGAGGCGGTCGACTTATTGAGAACTTACTTGGGCGTCTTTGGCGATGATGGAGAATTCCACGGGTATGCTCGCATTGATAGTGTTATTCCATGGACTAGCTCTCCATGAGGTTTATTATCGCTCGCCTTGGTCCCCGGTGGTGGCTCGTACCGCCTGCCTCGTGATGATTCGGCCTTGGTATCGGTAGTCGACCGTGACTTGCCCCGCTCGATAGTGACGAAGTTTCGTGATACGCCTTGTTCCACGGTGGTCGACCGTACTTGCCGGTGCCATTTGCGTGGCCGCCTTGGTATCCTGTGGTCGGCCGACTTGCCCCGTGACGGCCGTGTTTTGGTTGCATTGTATTATTGGTACGGTCGGATCGGTAGTTATACTTGTCTGTCACGGTTTTTATAACACAGTGGGACATGGTGTTCATGTATAATCCTTGGTATTGTTATATCATAAAGCTGCGGTGAGGAAGAAATTCCACGCACGAGTGATAATTTGGAGGCGTGAGTCCTCGCTCTTGATGAATCGTTATATGTTATATCTTGTAGTTTGGTCATCATACATGTCTCACGCTTTATATAGACTATTATGATTTCATTTCTGATGTTGTGATTTCCCATACTTAGTACTGTTATCGACCTCTTCGGAATGCGTCACGCCGCAGTAAAAGGTACATCGGTTTGTCGATCCCCGCTTTTAGGATCACCTTTCAACAGATTGAAAGCTCCGTTTCCTTGGAGGCTTATCTTTTGGTATGTTACCACGAGTGCAGATGCTTATACATTGAGGTATGGGCCCCGCCCGTCATAGTTATTGTAAATCTTAAGTGCAGAGTAATTGTTGTGGGCGTGGTTGTAAAAGGATTAAACTGCTCGTTTTATGTATATCAAGGCAAATTGCTTTGGCCTGCTTTGTTTATTTATTATATCTCTTGTTTCATGATTCATGTTTTATTTTCCGCTGGTTTTCTCGATGTTGTATCACTAGGGTGCCCGGGTAAGGCACGATAACGGATGCTGAGCCGGTTCGGGCGCATATAATCTTGAACATAGTTATCGGCAATGTCTTGCGACTTAAGCCTGAATTTAAAGAAGAATCGAATCAGTAATTACATGAGGTTTGTTAGACGAAGAGACTTGTGTAGTAGTACCGTGGAGTAGAATTGTACAGTTAGGGTTAGATGTATAACCCCTCGTTGGCTTGCCAGCCTCGATAGAGAGGAGATTTCTGTTGTGCGGGGAAGTCTTCGAATTTTCAGAGAATATTATGCGATTAGACCTAAATGTTAATAAAGCGCCTTGTGGCCTTATAGGTTGAAGTACTACGTGTGGCGCGATCTACTTGGCTTAATGAGTAGCCGACGCGTTTGGAAGTACTTGAGCGTTTTGCTATTAGTCGATGCTCGCGAGGTATGTGAACCTCTTCCTATCTCTTCTAGCGTGATATGTGTGAACTATGTAGTACGGTGACGCGTACGTGTGCTAAATGTATTTGATTGGTTTAAAACATAAAGTGTTATAACGGCTTTATGGGAAGTGATTATAAATGACTTTATGTTGGTAAGAAAATACTTGTGGTTTTAAAAGGTAATCGATTTGAACTATAACTGGCTTGTTATGTGTTAATAGAGAACTTGAAGTAATACTTGGTTTTTGAAAACTTAAGAGTTATACTAGCTTTATGGGAAGTTAGGTATAACGGCTTAAGAATGTTTCTTGATTTGAAATCGAATGTGTATCGACAAACCATCGCAGTTAATAAAAGGAAAATGTTTTGAATAATTAAGTATTATTAAAACCGAGAAACTTCCATCTGCATAGAAGCTAAGATGAGACAAAATGATATTTCCTAGATCATGGCTGCTGTAATAAGATTGTTATAAACAAGAATATCCTTCTCACATATAAGGCTTATGTTTCTCAGATAGTTTAAAAGAGAATTATATTCTTAAATGAATAAGACTATGAACTACAAAACCTTCTAAGATAAGAAACGTGAACATTGGAAATTAGGCAAACTTGAACATTGGAAAAGAATGTTACTACTTGTTATTACAAAGAGAAGTAATTGAGTTACTTTAAAAGATAGTCACTCTATTTTTATACTACGTATTGTGTGACATTGTGAAAGTAACGTATCTTTTAAAGAGTTAATGTATGAAGTACTTTGGGGATAAAACCGAACTTGTGGGCATATAATAGAAAGTACCTTGTGTGTATGACTTGATTGTGTTGGTTTGTGATAGCCTTGTAATACTTTCTTGTTGATTGATAAGTAAACATGCTAGGATGCTACGTGTGTTAGTATCTTGTGATGTTTGTGTAAAGGGGTTTTTCCTTTGTTGTGCTTATGTTGTTTAACGATAAGTCGTTATGTTAGTATTTTACATCACTCATCTCGAGATGATTAGGGGTTAAGCCTCCACGCGGGTAGACTCAGCGGGTCGATGGACCTATGATTCGAGAATACCTCATGCAGTCCCGGGGGCCTACGCGAGCTACGAGTTCGAGTTAGTGTGCGTCCTTTATGGGCATGCGGTCCATATGGCGTGCGGATGCGAAGTCCGTGCGACGCCGGAGTAGCTACCCTCGATGCGGGAATACCTCATGCGGGCGATGAGTTTGGCCTATGCGAGTGCGGAAGTTCGAGGACTAGACGCGCGACATTAGATCGCGCAAGTGGCCGCCTTTGATCATGTGACGGCCCAGACAGATCTTATGATACGATTCATGACCTTGTTGGTATGCTGGTGTTAGTAGTCGGCTATGCCTTCGCACTTACCCCGTCACGGTTATTATGGCACGTGGGACACGTGTTCATGTGTGTTCCTTGGTGCTTTTATATCATAAATCCGGCGATGAGGAAGGTATTCCACGGGCATGATTGATGTTGTGGGCATGAGACCCATTGTTATATTTGAGTGATGACTTTGAGGCGTGAGTCCCGACTTGATATATTTGCTTGTTTATTGTGAATCGTAGTTTTGTTATCATACATGTCTCCCGCTTTATATAGACTACTATGATTCCATTCTGATTTTCGCCACATACTCTGCACTTTTGTAATCGACCTCCTTCGGGCTGCGTTCATGCCGCAGTTGAGGTACACGATCGTTGATCCTAGCTCTGGTCACGCCAGCGTTGGGAAGCTCCGTTTCTCCGGAGGCTTATCAGTGGTATAGTCCCCTGTCGTAGTAAGTGTTTACATTCAGGGGTTTGGCGGGGCCCTGTCCCGCCATGGTTGTCATATCATTCGTAGAGGTCTGTAGTACTGTTGTGGGCAGGGTTTGTAAAAAGGATTAAACTGTTCATGTTGAAAAAGTTGTCATTTATATATATGCCGAAAGACAAGTTTTTCTCAGATTATTGTTTCATATTTCATAATATGTCTTGTATCGTTTTATGTTCCGCTGATTACTCTGATGTTGTATCACTAGGGTGCCCGGGGTAAGGCACCAGTCACGGGCCCCGAAACGGGTCGTGACATCAACTTGGCTCCATAATACCTCCTAACGACTCTTACCAACATCCCCCATAAGACTTGGTAAGAACTTAGGATAACTTAGACATAACCCTTACGTTGAGTAAATCAACATACATACTTCTTAACTTCTAAGAGTAGAAGGAATCATGAAATAATACCACGTGTATATTCCATACATAGAATCATGTCTAAAGAAAGAAGAGGTTCACATACCTCGCGACGATTATCGACAAATAGCAAAATGCTCCGAAGCACTTCAATCCTTGATAGCTATTCCATCCTTCAAGTAGAATCCGCTATACTTAGTACTTCAACCTAAAATGGTCATAATACGTCCATTAAACCTCTAGCTTCGAACGTAGAATATTCTAAGTACAAGGTCACTAAATTCTACGGAAAATCGGGCAGCACTTCCTTTGTTTCTACATACTTTGCTACATTTTTCAAGGCCGGATACAATAACCAAACACGCCATATTTAAGGCCCAACAATTCAGCTAACCAAAGGGGATTACACGCCTTAACAGGACGTGTAAAATTCCGCCCCATAATATACAAGACAATCCAATAATTTCCATGTCATTCTCGGCTACAACAACACTACTTCTCTTTCAAATTCTTTTTCAATACAAGTTGTTATTCCAACATGCTACATAGTCATAATCAACAACTTTAATTCCCTCTTTATATAACATGTGACAACTAAACTAGTAACCAAATTGAATTACAATCTTAAGGGCTAACATACTAGTTTTCGGATTAGGGTTCCAATAGTCAAAATACTTATCAAACTTCATAATACAAACCTCATGCTTGCTAATATCCAAAGCTACAACAATACGTAATCGTAATTACTAAAACGACAAAAATTATACCTTTACAAGCCCTTAATCTTTCCAAGATTCAAAGTCGCTCCTTAGCAATTCTTAGCTCCTTTCCTCATGTTCCAATCCGCTCCAAGCACTCCTTAGAAGCCTATGAAGAACTCATCTTCAAGTTCCAACTTCAAAGTTGAAGAACTCCTTAAGTTTCCGCCTTGCGACTAATACAAAAACGCCACTTTTCCGAAATCTTTCTATTGAGATAACGTTACAATACTCTTAGGAACCTTGGGTTTAAGTCTTGTTAATTATCCTCCACAATTGCAAAATTTTGTCTTCAAAATAGGCCTAAAGCCGAGAGCTCCATTGCACACACACAAGGTCTCTAAATTTTTCTAAGTGTTAAATGAGCTAGTCTTGCACTAGTTATGCATTTATAACACTATGGAGGGTCAAAACTTAAACAAATGGGTGGCTAAGATGAGTTTCACTAGGATCAAGCCCATGTGGCCCTTTGACAAGTCAACAATATCAAGCTCTATAATTAGCAAGACTTTCTCATCTTTACAATGGTCAAATGACCCTTTTGCCCTTGCATTCTTTCGACCAAGCCATGTGGGAGGGGTGCCACGTGTCTCCCTCCCATTCGTCCATAAAATTCCGTAACCCTCGTGGGCCCCACAAAATGTAAAATTCCTCGGCCCCACACGACCAAATCCGTAAAATAAATTTCCATAATGAAAATACATTCCATAATCCTCAATTAATTCATTTTGAGAATCCAATTCACCTCAACGAACATTTTTCCTTTCCGACGTTCGAAAGATTTTTCGTCGGAAAAACAATTCTTCATTTCGTACCCTTTTCAAGTCTTGAGTTCCTTACATACATTCTCTTAAACATGTCCTGGAGTTACGGGGTGTAACAAGTATTCCCCCTCCACTCGATAACCGGCTCACCAGGAAACTGGAACCGTACCAGTCTCTTTCTACAGTCCACATTGGCATAGCAAGAAGCGACCAATCCATACCCATAATTACATCAAAGTCCGTCATATCCAACTCTATCAAGTCGGCCAGAGTCGACGATCGCCTATAGTCCTTGGGCAAGCCTTATACACTCGCCACTACCACCGAATCACTCACGGTGTAGCCACCTCAAAAGGTTTTATGGACTCGCTCTATCCCTATTCTACCAAAGATATGAGGAGATATATAGGACAAGGTAGAACACGGATCTATCAAACAACATGAAACCAATAATGTACCGTGACGACATCCGTGACGCCTCGCGTCCTTACGGCCGACATAGCATAAATGCGGTTCGAGGACCGCCGAACTGAGACCCTACCATGACCCTGCCGCGTGCGATGGTCCGTGAACACCGCCTCCCGGCGCATCGCCACCGAAGACGAAGATCCACCATCGACTCGCTTACCAACCATAGCATTCCCACCGCGCGTGGTCGGACAATCTCTCTCAAATGGCCTCGCTACAAGAGTAACAAGCTCTCGGAGGAACACGACACTTCTATAATGGCAATCTCACATCGCCACACCGAGGTATAGGTGGCCTCATCTCGACCGAACTCGTCCTGCAGGAACCCGGCCCCGAACCTCGCCCCGCCTCGAATGCCCTGTACGTCCGGAAGATGGTGGAGGAGCGCTCTTGTTACACCCCGTATTTCCGACAGTTGAGATAAGAACGTACGTAAGAAATTGAGAATTGAATTTTAGAAAGAATGAAAAATTCTGAAAATTTCTCCGAACCTTGTAAAGGAAAAGGGTTTATTAGTTGAATTTAATTCTCGAATTCGGCATTTTGGGACTTTTAGAATTTATCGGAATTTTGGAATTTAATTTGAAATTTGGTCATGGGACCACCAGAAATTTTGTATGTGTTGGGGAGTTTGGGAAGGCAAAGCGCAGAACAAAAAAATACCAAAGCGTGTATGAGCAGTGAAAACCCGTCCATGAACAGTGTTGTTCGATGAACAGTGTTCGGAAAAACGCCATTTCCGGCCAAACCAGGAATCCGTTGGGGGCGAGACATGTACCAAAAGATTCGTCCCATCGAGCCCGTCAAATCCATACCAACCGCCACTGTCGATTCTCCGAATCGCGGCAATTCAGATCAGTTTCGCCATCGTTCTTCCATCTTCCCCATTCGGTTTTTCTGATTTTTCGGCCAACTGAGGTACAATCGACGGGAGTGGAGTATACCATCAGAACTACCATCTCCTTGCCGTCATTTCCATGTAAACGGACCTCGATTCTTGCTCAAACTCGTCGTCGACGGATCGATCTTCAAAACCCCAGGTCGCCGACGAGCATTTTTCGCCACCACGGTAGAGTCGATGCGTGG
This sequence comes from Przewalskia tangutica, assembly GCA_029844215.1. NCBI lineage: Eukaryota > Viridiplantae > Streptophyta > Magnoliopsida > Solanales > Solanaceae > Przewalskia > Przewalskia tangutica. The sequence goes on along the minus strand of CM056736.1, from coordinate 41,656,793 downwards.
CTAGTGTAGAAACATTCAGGGTGGAAAGGCCGACATTTTGGCACCATCCACGACCTCCAATATAACCCAGATCGTCGGGTCGACCAAATCATATTTTCCGATCGGAAGTTGGAAAATTCCGATCGATTCTGGTACAGTTGAGGGCTAAGACGTATACCGTTGTGTTCATATTGATCTTAGCTACATTTTGCAACCAATCTCGAGCCTCAATTCTCAGTATTTCGGAATTCGCCATTGACGCCGCCTTGAGCTCGCCGTGGCGCAGCGCCACAGACCACGCGCACCTCCAAAAATTGATTTTCCTCCATTAATTCATCCACGCAATAACAATTCGATGAATTCACTTCCAACGGATCAAAAATGGAATTTTCCGACGAACAATTCCGGCGACGGGTAGCGCGATGGGAATTTCCGCCACCAACGGCGAGTTCAGCCGCTTAACCACACGAAATATTCCACGATTCTGTGAAGTCCGACAACAATTTCCAATCACCGGCGTTGTCTACTTAGCGTGTGGATTAGCCGATGAGGTATGTGAATTCTTACTTCTTTTGACATGATTTTGATAAGTCTAGAGGAATGGAATTATTTTGGTAAGTCTAGTTGACTTGAATTATGTGATAAGTCTAGGTGACTTGAATTATGTGATAAGTCTATGTGACTTGATTCTTGGAAGTAAGTAAATTGATTTTCAAGGTTATGCGGCTTGTTTTATCTAAATAATTATGAGACTTTATTTTCAAGTTATGGGACTTGATTTTGAAAGTTGGTGTAATTTGGTTATATGAAGTATAAGTGAATTGATTTTGAAGTACATGATACCTGATTTTGAAAGTATATAATACTTTACTTTAAAAGTATAAAATACTTGAGTTGGAAAGTAAGGATTTCTGATTTGCAAAGTATAGATTACTTGATTTGAAAAGTATAGATTACTTGATTTGAAAAGTATAGAATACTTGATTTGGAAAGTATTGGTTCTTGAACTATTCTAAAGTTAAGAAACTTGATATTCTAGGTTAAGAAACTTGAAGTATTTTGAAAGTTATGTAATTCGATTTGAAAGTATAAGTCTCTTGGTTATAAAAGGAATGAATTTGTCTAAGACATAAAGAGTTATAACGGCTTTATGGGAAGTTGGTTATAACAACTTTATGGAAGATTTAAAAGAATGGTTTTCTTCAGTAATGTAAGCAAAGAAATGATTTGAAATAAAGAAGGGAAGTATACCTTTATGGGCAGACTATATGACTCTACCGTGTCCCAGGATTGGGTCGGGCAGTATACCTTTATGGGCAGACTATATGACTTTACCGCGTCCCAGGATTGGGCCGGGCAATATACCTTTATGGGCAGACTATGTGACCTTACCGCGTCCCAGGATTGGGCCGGGCAGTATACCTTTATGGGCAGACTATGTGACCTTACCGCGTCCCAGGATTGGGCCGGGCAGTATACCTTATGGGCGCACTATGTGACCTTACCGCGTCCCGTGATCGGGCCGGCAAGATACCTTACGGGCGACTATGTGACCTTACCGCATCCCGTGATCGGGTCGCAAGATACCTTTATGGGAAGACTATGTGATCTACCGCCCCCGAGATCGGGCCGCATTATACCTTTACGGGCAGACTATGTGACCTTACCGCATCCCGTGATTGGGCAGGCGCTTGTCACGACCGACCCTCGCGGCGGTGCCCTACCCGGCACCCTTTGGCATACATCGAGAATAGCGGTGAACATACACAATCGATAAAATACTTAAACATAAAATAACAACAGCTGGCCGATAAGGCCACCTTCCGCAACTTATACTAATAAAACAGTACATTTTTTTCTTTACAACCCAAACCACAATGTGACTACAGACCTCTATGAATAACAACCCTGGCGGGACAGGGCCCCGCCATACCCCTGAATGTACAACAACTGACAATACCAGGGATAAGCCTCCGAAATGGGGGAACTTCTCAACAGCTGAACAGTGATCCAAAGAGCGAGGATCAGCAACTCAGACTCTACTGCGGCATGAACGCGGCCTCAAGGAGGTCGATAACATGTACCAAATATGTGAAACTGAAAATCAGTAATGAAATCATAAGTCTAAAATAAAACTGGAGACATGCATGATAACTAAATTAACAGTACACTGTGCCTTACTAACAATGAGAGTAAATAGGAGTATACTTACAATATAAAGTAGGAAAGCTCACGATTCAAAGCAGGACCACCCGCCCGCAGTATCATTAAGCAATCCTATTCCTGGGACTATTTCACCGCGTAGATCGCGTGGACCCGCATGAGGTATTCTCGCGTGGGACTATTTCACCCGCATAAGCCCTTACGACTCGCATAGGTATTCCTCGCATAGGTTGGACACGCCGCACGGGACTATTTCACTCGCATAAGCCCTACGGACTCGCACGAGGTATTCCTCGCATCGTGGGTAGCAAATCCACTAAATATGCAATGCCAAAACCCGGAATGACCCCGCAATTATTCTTGAACTACTAGCACAAATCCGCTATCACACATAACATAAGCACTACCGCTTATCATACAATATATAAGCAAGTTAAGCAATCCCCTAACTTCTTATTATTCTGTTTCATATACACTCTCATTTTAGTTTACTTAAGGCACTAACATGTTCTTTATAAATATCCGGGAATTTAACCCAAAGTACTACGTACTTCTATTCTTTCAAAATGACTCATTTCATTATAAAACTTCCAAGATACTAATAACCGTAGTATCAAGTTACAATTTCTTTTCAAGACAAGTCACAATACTTTTAGAAAATAAAATTAGGCTTCTAAATCAGTGACTTCTTCTCTCGAAAAGCCTTAGGCAATTGATGCCTTTAAATCAAATTGCCTTTCAATAAATCAAGCCATTTATCTTTCCATAAAGCCAATATAACCAACTTGTTACACCCCGTAAATTCAAGAGGTTAAGTTAAGAACTTACGAAAGGAAATAAGATTTGAATTTGGAAAGTTGGGTTGGCAAAAGGTTGTGGACAGACTTTCAGTCAACTTTGGAGTGGTATATCTCGTAGTTCTGTAGGAGTTTTGGAGAGTTTTAAAAGATTAGTATAAAGTTCGTTGAATCTAGTTTCCAACGCAACAAACCGTTAAATCGATAGGACATCGAGTCAAAAGTTATGGAAGTTTCAAGTTTGGTGCGCAATGCAAAGCAGTTAGCCTTGCTCAGAGGTACAGCGCGCACGTTGTTCTGGGGTTCGCGGGGTTGCAGCGCCGAATGCAGGAACTTTTCGGAGAGAAGCTGGCGCCGACGCGGGCAGCGCCGAGGCGGGATTTTTACGCAATGACAGGCGAAAAACAGGGGATATTTTTGTTTTAAACCTATGGGAGGGTGACAAGTGTCCCTTCCATCCTTTTATCTGAAAGTGGTCCTATTTTAGGACCAAGTCTTGGAAGACTTGGCCATTTCATTTCAAACCCTCCCAAGAAAGATCCTCTCCCTTCTCTCTTGATTTTTGAAGAAAACCTAGCCTAAGAGGAAATTGTTGGAGCGGCGGCAAGAAGGAAAAGTGTGGGTAAACTTGTCGGAAGCGCTGGTGGGCGATTTTGACGGAAGAAGGTGGAAGAAAAAGGGGCTATTGTGGGCTATTCCTTAAGGTAAAAGTTTCCCCTTTCTCTTGGTTATGAGCCTAAGGTCGCTTTTATCAGTAGTATAGAGTTGAGCCTGAGGCTGTTTTATTTTAATAGATTTGGGTCGTCGCATGTTGTAAGGGAGATTGTAATGGTTGAAGATGTCTAGGGCTAGATATCATGTTAGACTTAAGAACTTGGATTGGAAAGAGTTGAAAGGGGTTTAGTATTGGTTATATTGTTGGCCGAGAATGGCATGGAAATTATTGGTTTATTTTTGTGTTGTTGTGGGGCGGAGGTTTACACGTATTAGTAGGCGTGTAATCCCCTTGTAATTGCTGAATGAATTGAGCCTTAAATGTGGCGTTGGTTATTGAATTTCGGCCTTGAAAAAGGTGGCATAGTAAGTAGAAGCAAAGGAAGTGTTGTCCAAATTTCTCGTAGAACAAGGGACTTTTCATTAGAATATATTACGTTGAAGCTAGAAGCTAATAGACGTATTATGGTCATTATTGTTATACCCCGTATTTCCAGAGTATGTACGTAAGGACGTACGTAGAAAAATTTGAACTTTTAAAATAAGGCTTGGCCGAATTATTTTTGTGCACAACACCCGGTTAGAGTTATTTTTCGACGAAACGTTTCCATAGCTTTCGTAGGGAAAATTCCGGCTATGTCATTTTTAATTTTTGCAGATTTTTCCGAGAGACGAAACATTTTGGACCAACAAGAGGGCGACACTTGTCACCCTCTCATTGGAAGGACTTGGGCGGTCAAGGGTGGACGAAATGGGTTGGCTTTTGTCAAGTAGTTGGTAGGATATTTTTGTGGTAGATGGATAAGGTGTACTTGGGTTAATCTTGGCCCTACACTTGCATAGCACTTGGCTAGATCTTGGCCCTTAGTTGGCCTTGGCTTGTACTATAAATACCCCCCCTTTGGAAGACTTCTTCATCCATTCCTAAATTTCCTAAGTGTTAAAATCCTCCTCCTTGAGTAGTGTTCTCGCCCTCCCTTTGTGAGGCCTTTGGCCGAGAGTTCCTTCCCCTCGTCGAGTACCCCCAGTGGGGTAGGCCGAGGGTATACACCCCCTTGTGGTGTTGTCTCGTATAAATACCCCTCTTGGTAGAAATACTCTCAAAAGTATTGTTATAATGCCCAAATTACCTTAGCCGTATACCTTGTAGTATTCTAAGGTTATACCTATACTAATAGCCCAGTTATACTATTATACTTCCCGTCAGTCACAAAACCGAAACCCTAAGGAAATCTCCATAGTTAGTTGTAGTAGTATGTAGAAGTTGGTTAGAACTTCTAAGGGTGTTTTAGAGCGGTTGAGCGCACGTTGAGTTGAGCCAAACGTTGCCTGTGATCGACTTTATACTTGGATAATTATGGGCTTATCGAGGTAATTATCTTGTCCCCTATTGTAATTGGAAATTACATGTTGTTAGAATATATAGTTGAAGTATGCTATATATAGAATCAACGTAGTTTTCGCAATGTCTTTTGACTTAAGCCCGAATAATAAGAAACCTTTCGAAAGAAGAGTTACGAATCAGAATTACTTAGACCAGACATTAGAGACTTGTGTAGCTTTTCGCGAGGTAGAATTGTGCACGTCCGGATTAGACGTATAACCCCCGGTTGGCTTGGTAGCCTACCCGATAGAGAGGAGATTTACGCACATGGGGGAGGTGCACGAATTTTCGTAGAATGTTCTACGAAGAGACCTAAATGTTAATAAGCGCCTTGTGGCCTTATAGGTGGAAGTACTATGCGCGGCGCGATCTACTTGGCTTAAGGAGTAGTGGCGGTTTGAGGTACTTGGAGCGCTTTTGCTATTAGTCGATAATCGTCGCGAGGTATGTGAACCTCTTCCTATCTCTTCTAGCATGATATGTGTGTAACTATGTAGTACGGAGACGCATACGTGTTAAATGTATTTGATTGGTCTAAAACATAAAGTGTTATAACGGCTTTATGGGAAGTTGGTTATAACACTTTATGTATGTAAGAAAATACTTGTGGTTTTTAAAAGGTAAATCGAATTGAACTATAACCATTTGGTTATGTGATAATAAAGAACTTGAAGTATTTCAAAAGATTTTTGAATCATTTTGAAAGAAGAGTAATACTTGGTTTTGAAAACTTAAGAGTTATACTAGCTTTATGGGAAGTTAGGTATAACGGCTTAAGAATGTTTTCTTGAGTTCGAAATCGTAATGTGTATCGACAAACCACCGCGGCGTTAATAAAAGGAAATGTTTTGACAGATTAAGTATTATTAAAACCAAGAGAAACATCCATCTGCATAAGCTAAGATGAGACAAAATGATATTTCCTAGATCATGGTCACGTAATAAGATTGTTATAAACAAGAATATCCTACTCACATATAAGGCTTATGTTTCGATGGTTTAAAGAGAATTATATTCTTAAATGAATAAGACTATGAACTACTAAACCTTTCTAAAATAAGAAACGTGAACATTTGAAATTAGGCAAACTTGACGCTTGGAAAATAATGTTGTTACTTGATTTTACAAAGGTAAGTGTTTTGATTTACTTCAAAAGATAATCACTCTATTTTTATATACTACGTATTGTGTGGTTTTGTGAAAGTAACGTATCTTTTAAAGAGTTAATGTATGAAGTACTTTGGGGATAAAAGCCCGATCTTGTTAATCATATAGTAGAAAGTACCTTGTGTATATAACTTGATTATGTTGGTTTGTGATTGCCTTGTAATACTCTCTTGTTGATTTGTTAAGTAAACATGCTAGGATGCTACGTGTGATAGTATCTTGTGATGTTAGTGTAAAGGGGTTTCCCCTTGACTGCGCTTAAAGTTGTTTGACTCTCAACCGTTATGTTGGTATTGTACCACTCACCTTGACTTGTTTCCGAGGTTGCTGCCCTCCACGCGGGTAGACTCAGTGATGCAGGACCATGATTCGAGAATACCTCACGCGGGTCGGGGATCCATGCGGAACTACGGAGTTCCGTGTTAGTGCGCCCTTGTGGTCATGCGGTCTTTGTGGCTACGCGGATCGCGAGTCCGGGCGACGCCGGGAGTAGCTACCCTCGACGCGAGGAATACCTCACGCGGCCTATGAGGTTGGCCTATGCGGAGCTGCGGAGAGTTCCAGGGCTAGACGCGCACATCTGATACTGCGGGCGAGTGACCAGCTTTGATCATGTGACGGTCTAGACAGATATCATGATACAGTTTATGACCCTGTTAGTACTGTGGGTGTTAGTAGTCGGTTATGCCTTCGTACTTACCCTGCATCGCTTTATTACGACAGGTGGGACCTGGTGTTCATGTGTATTTCTTGGTGCTTTTATATCATAAACTGCCGGCAGTGAGGAAGGTATTCCACGGGCATGATTGATGTTATGGGCTTGAGACCCATAGTTATATTTGAGTGATGACTTTGAGGGCGTGAGTCCCTGACTTGACATGACTGCTTATTTATTGTAAATTGTAGTTTGGTTATCATACATGTCTCCTGCTTTATAGACTATTATGATTTCATTTACGATTTTCGCATTCACATACTTGGTACCGCAGATCGACTCCTTCGGGCCGCGCTCATGCCGCAGTTGAGGTACACCGCCGTTGATCCTAGCTCGTGGTCACGTCGGCGTTGGGAAGCTCCGTTTCTCCGAGGCTTATCAGTGGTATAGTCCGTCGTAGTAGGTGTTTACATTCGGGGTTTGGCGGGGCCCCATCCCGCCATTGTTGTCGTATCATTCTTAGAGGTGCAGAGTAATCGTTGTGGGCGAGTTGTAGAAAGGGATGAATCGCTCAAATTGTTATATATTATGAAGGTAACCGCTGGGTTAGCATGTCTTCTTATTTCACCGTCTTATTGCATTGGTTTCATGTTATTGTTTTATGTTCACCGATTACTCGATGTTGTATCACTAGGGTGCCCGGTAAGGCACGCCACGCCCGGGTTCGGGTCGTGACAAAAGTGGTATCAGAGCAGTTAATCTTCGGAAAGTGTCTACAGACCGTATCCAGTAGAGTCTTGATTATCGGTGTGTTGTGCACCACGCCAATAATCAGGAGGCTATAGGATATTTAGGATTGGTTTCTATTCTTCTCGCTCTGAGATCGTGCCCTAGAGCTGTGTGATAAGTTGGACCCCTCTAACGTATTTCTTTTCCTTACCGTTATGCCTCCGTGTAAGGCAACCCGAGCCCAGGAGGGCAAGGCAGCCGAGGGAGCTGCGAGTTGAGTTCAGAGGGTTACGAGGGCACAGGCCCAATCATCACCTGGGGTGGTGCTTCTTTTGGGGAGTTCTGCGACGTCACTAAGCCCCAGCAGAGTTTAGCACGGTGGTGGCAGTTCCTACTGCGGCCATGATATTTGAACCTTCGCCCACGGCCGGGACAGAATATAGATTGCAAAGAGACGACCCTGTTACTAGCTATGGATTTGGCTACCAGAGAGTATACCGATGTACCGCGAGTCTTGATGACTATCTAAGAGAGGGTTGTGCAAGAGTAATTCTTCAGTTAGGCTTGAGCATGGCCTGTGTACGGGCTTATGCGCAGCAGGCCGAGAAGCGTAGAGATCGACGGGTTAACGAAGGACATCAGAAGAGGGCCAGAGCAGCAAGGTCCTTTGGTAACTTTCGAGGCGAGTCACCTCACCAGCAGATTAGATTTGCACATCCACCAGTGCAGAGTGGTCTTCCACGGATTTCAGGACGTTCGGGGTATGCAGGAGTTGGTCAGAACTGTGGCTTCCGCTCATTCGCGATGCACGTCATCCCGGGGAATGTCGTCTTTTAGTTGGTACTTGTTGTACCTACGACCGTCAGGGTCTGATGTCGAGAGAGTGTCCTTGTAGGAGGACTTAGTCTTCAGGATCGGTGGGTAGTTCGTCATCTTCCCTAGCTATGCGCCCTACGGGGCAGGTTTGATTAGAACGACTTAAGGGAGAGAAGCAGTAGATACAGGTTTATCCTTAACCCTCTAGAGATCAGTATGTATGATAATATGGGTATATCATAAGTGATATGTTCTGATAGCAGTGTGTAAGTTGTGATTAGAAATCATGGTTAGTAACCGGGAAAGATTTGGGGGATAGAGAAGGTGTAAGCCTTAGAGCTTTTTACGTGGAGACCTTAGAGGCAAGACAATCTTAAGAGAAAGATTACATTTGTGTTTGACCCTTATCGGAGTGCATAGTGCACGTGAGCTATGTTTGGGATAAGTCCCTGAGTAGTGTGGAATGGAAGAGGGTAGTTGAGCTAAGAAAACCGCTAGGTTTTCGTAACGTGATTAGTGAGATTGTTCCGGATCGGGGAGCTAGTATTGTACGCGTTGCCGGGTCGGGTTGAGGCCACGTTGCGTCAACCCGCGTGTTTGGTGGTGGGTCAGTTTGTGGTGGTCCCGCCTTATGGTAGGGTCACGAGGTGTTAGGCCCAAGTTTAGTTAACCAAAGATACGAAGTTCGTGGATGCTCGACCCGAGTCGGCCGAGGAGGTCGGTCCTCTTGTCTTTTAGTCGGACCGTTTACTCGCAGGAGGTTACGCGAGATGGTATATCAGAAAGGTTGTAAGGCTGCACGGGGTGCCTACCTTCACCTTATGACAGACAGTGGAGCCCAGGGTACGGCTGTTTTTGTTTATGGAAGTTTTACCAAGCAGGGTTAAGAACTTCGTGAGTCTCAGACCGCATTCGCCTCGCCGCGTGTGGATTTCGCGGGGTAGTTGTGGGATTGTTGTCTCTGTGAGGAGTGTTTAAGCTACCATTTCGGTGTTCGGATGTCGCCTTATAAAGCCTCAGGGGCGGATGTAAGTCGCCGTCGATTGGTTCGATGTTGGCAAGATTCAGATAGTTGGTTCAGCTTGTTCCAGCAGATCGTGGATAGGCAAAGCTTGTCTAGAAGAGGTTCCGCATTCAGAAATCGTGCAGATAATCGGTGACACGCTTAGAGTTCAGCCGACGGCCGATCTTCTTGAAAGTACCACCCCGGTTGGGTGACGAGTTTTGGAAAACAGAGGAACTTAGCCCGAGTTACTTTGGGCCCTTTGAGTTCATGTGAAGAATAGGCGGGTTGCTATATGTTAACATTTGCCGTCCGACTTAGGAGGCGACGTCCGGCCTTTCAGATTGTTATGATCGAAAGTATCGAGATCCATCGAGTGTTCCCGTTAATTGTTATACCCGTAGTTCCCGGTATGTATGCGAGGACGTGCGCACGAGAATACAGTAAAGATTGGAAAGGAAGAAAGAGGCGATTTTTCCACGGAAAAGTTTCCGCTTTTGTGAAGGAAAAGGTTCGTTAATGGAATTGGATTCCCAGATTTGGTATCGGACTTCTGGAATATTAGAGAATTATGGAATTTTATTTTGAAATGGTCACGTGGGCCCACGAGAAATTTACGGTTTTGTGGGCCCACTTTGTTTTGAGATTTTGGCCATTGTGGATATTTTGAAGATGTTTTATTTTGGGCCAATATGAGGGTGACACGTGTCACCCCGCCTAGGTGGCTTAGTAGAATGGCATTTGTGCACAACACCCTTAGAGTCGTTTTTCGACTAAACGTTTTACATAAATTGCGAAGGAAAATTCGGCTATGTCTTTTCTTATTTTTATGGATTTTTCCGAGAGACGAACATTTTGGACCAACGAGGGCGCACGGCACCCTCTCATCAGCGGGCAAGTGCTGCACATGGGACCAATTGGGAGGTCAAGTGGTAGATATTTTTGGTAGATATTTGAGGGTTTTAAGGAGTAGGACTAGGGGCACTTGGGCATATCTTGCCCTACACTTGTGTAGCACTTGGCTCAATCTTGGCCATTGGTTGCCTTGGCTTGTGCTATAAATACCCTCTCCCTTTGATGAATTCTTCATCCTTTCCTAAATGTTTCTAAGTGTTAAATCTTCTCCTCCTTAGTGTTGAGTTCGCCAAGAGGCCTCCCCTCCTAGAGGCCTTGGCCGAGGGTACACCCCTCCTAGTAGTGTGGCGTGGTACCCCCTGCCAAGTTGCTTTCAGATAATACCCCCTGTGGTGTAGAAATACTCTAAAGTATTGTTATAATGCCCAAATTACCTTAGCCAGATACCTTGTAGTATTCTAAGGTTATACCTATCTGAAAAGCCCTAAATACTATTATACTTCCCGTCACTACAAAACCGAAACCCTAGGAAAATCTCCATAGTCCGTTGAGTATTGTGTAGAAGTTGGTTAGAACTTCTAGGGTGGTTTAGAGCGGGTTGGGCGCTCGAGTCGAGCTAAACGATTGCCCAGGATCGACTTTATACTTGGATAATTATGGGCTTATCGAGGTAAATATCTTGTCCCTCTATTGTAATTGGAAATTACATGTTGTTAGAATATATAGTTAAGTATACCATATATAGAACTGAACGTGGTTAGTTGGCAATGTCTTTTGACTTAAGCTCAAGAATCGAATCGAATCAGACATACAAGAGACTTGTGTAAGAGTACTGTGGAGTAGAATTGTACCCGTTCGGGTTAGATGTATAACCCCCCCCTGGTTGGCTTGGTAGCCGGCCCCGCTAGAGGAGGAGATTTACGCTGTTGCGGGGGGGGGGAGGTGCTGCCGAATTTTCTGTAGAATGTTCTACGATAAGATCTTAATGTTAATAAGCGTCTTGTGGCCTTATAGGTTGAAGTACTACGTGTGGCGCGCTCTACTTGGCTTTAGGAGTAGCCAAGCGGTTGGGAGTACTTGAGCGTTTTGCTATTAGTCGATACACGTCGCGAGGTATGTGAACCTCTTCCTATCTCTTCTAGCATGATATGTGTGAACTATGTAGTACGGTGACGCATGTACTAAATGTATTTGATTGGTGAAAACATAAAGTGTTATAACGGCTTTATTGAAGTTGGTTATAACAGCTTTATGTTGGTAAGAAAATACATGTGGTTTTTAAAAGGTAAATCGATTTGAACTATAATCGCTTGTTATGTGTTAATAAAGAACTTGAAGTATTTCAAAAGAGTTTTGAATCATTTTGAGAGAAGAAGTAATACTTGATTTGTTTTGAAAACTTAAGAGTTATACTAGCTTTATGGAAAGTTAGGTATAACGTCTTAAGAATGTTTCTTGATTTCGGAAATCAGAATGTTTATCGACAAACCACTGCAGCGTTAATAAAAGGAAATGTTTTGACAGATTAAGTATTATTAAAACCAGTAGAAACTTCCATCTGCATAGAAGCTAAGATGAGACAAAATGATATTTCCTAGATCATGGCTGCTGTAATAAGATTGTTGTAAACAAGAATATCCTACTCACATATAAGACTTATGTTTCTCGATAGTTTAAAGGAGAATTATATTCTTAAATGAATAAGACTATGCACTAAGTAACCTTTCTAAATAAGAAACATGAACATTTGAAATTAGGCAAACTTGGACGTTTGGAAAATAATGTTGTTACTTGAGTTTTACAAAGAGAAGTGTTTTGATTTACTTCAAAAGATAATCACTATATTTTCATATACTACGGGTATTGTGTGACTTTGCGAAAGTAACGTATCTTTTAAAGAATTAATGTATGAAGTACTTTGGGGATAAAACCCTAACTTGTTAGCATATAGTAGAAGGTACCTGGTGTGTATAACTTGATTGTGTTGGTTTGTGATAGCCTTGTAATACCTTCTTGTTGATTTGATAAGTAAACATGCTAGGATGCTACGTGTGTTAGTATCTTGTGATGTTTGTGTAAAGGGGTTTTTCCTTTGTTGTGCTTATGTTGTTTAACGATAAGTTGTTATGATAGTATTATACATCACTCATCTTGAGATGATTCCGGTTAAGCCGCCTCCGACGCGGGTAGACTCAGCGGTCGATGGACCTATGATTCGAGACTACCTCACGCGGTCCAGGGCTATCGCGGAATCGCGGAGTTCCGAGTTAGACGCGCCCTTGTGGTCATGCGGTCCTTGTGGCCATGCGACGGCGAGTCCAGACGCCGCCGGAGTAGCTACCTCGATGCGGGTTATACCTCATGCGGCCGACCGATTGGCCTACGCGAGTCGCGAAAGTTCGAGGCTAGACGCGCACATTAGATATCGCGGGCAAGTGGTCACTTTGATCATGTGACGCCCAGACAGATCTTATGATACGATTCATGACCTTGTTGATGCTGTGGTGTTAGTAGTCGGCTATGCCTTCGCATTTACCCCAGACGCAGTTATTATGGCACAGTGGGACACGTGTTCATGTGTGTTCCTTGGTGCTTTTATATCATAAACCGCGGCAGCGGGAAGGTATTCCACGCATGATTGATGTTGTGGGCGTGAGACCCATTGTTATATTTGAGTGATGACTTGAGGCGTGAGTCCCCGACTTGACATGACCGCTATTATTGTGAATCGTAGTTTGGTTATCATACATGTCTCTGCTTTATAGACTATTATGATTTCATTTACTGATTTTTAGTTTCACACTACGAATTTTGTTATCGACTCTCCTTCGGGGCTGCGTTCATGCCGCAGTAAAGGTACACGATCGATCCTCGCTCTTAGGGTCACGATCGTGGGAAAGCTCCGCTTTCTCGGAGGCTTATCAGTATAGTCCCCGTTGTTGTAGGTGTTTACATTCGTGGTATGGCGGGGCCCCTGTCCCGCCATTGTTGTCGTATCATTTCTTAGAAGTGCAGTACCGTTGTGGGCGGTGGTTTGTAAAAGGATTAAAACTGCTCATGTTGGAAAAAGTTGTTATTTATATATATGCCGAAAGGCAAGTTTTCTCAGTTATTGTTTCATATTTCATAATATGTCTTGTATCGTTTATGTTCATTACTACGATGTTGTATCACTAGGAAGGTGCAGGCACTCACGGCCCTGAGAATCGGTCGTGACATTAATGATGACCACGTTAGAGATAGTAACCCAGTTTTGGAACAAGCGATTTAAATGTGGTAAGAGTTCGAGTATCTGACGACCTCGAGGATCGCATGCGAATGACACTAGAACCTCGCGCAAAGTGACAAAAGTGGTATCACGACGAGTAAAGGGAGAAAGCGTGCATGTATGGCGGCATAGATGTGATCATTTCTTTTGGAAGGAGAAGGTGCGAAGTATATTTTTAGACCCGGAGAGAGGTGTTTGTGGTAATGTTAGAGGTGTTTCCTCGTGGTCTTGGATGTAAGAATTTGTGCAGTGTCTCGTGGCCAAGTGTGGCGGGATTGTTCTCGTAAGTATAGTAGTGAAGACTATCCGCGCCGCTTGTTTTGAGACTTAGAAGGAACATTCGACGAATGTTTCTAAGAGAGGAGAATGTTATACCGTATTTCAGTATGTACGTAAGGCGACGTAGAAAATTTGAACTTTTAAAATAAGGCTTGGCGAATTATTTTTGTGCACAACACCGGTTAGAGTCGTTTTGACGAAACGTTTCCACGACTTCGTAGGGAAAATTCCGGCTATGTCATTTTTAATTTTTTGGATTTTTCCGAGGCGAAACATTTTGGACCAACAAGAGGGCGACACTTGTCACCCTCTCATTGGAAGGACTTGGGCGGTCAAGGGTGGACGAAATGGGTTGGCTTTGGTCAAGTAGTTGGTAGGATATTTTTGTGGTAGATGGATAAGGTGTACTTGGGTGAATGCCCTACACTTGCATAGCACTTGGCTAGATCTTGGCCCTTGGTTGGCCTTGGCTTGTACTATAAATACCCCCCCTTTGGAAGACTTCATCATCCATTCCTAAATTTCCTAAGTGTTAAAATCCTCCCTCCCCTTGAGTAGTGTTCTCGTCCTCCCCCTTTGTGAGGCCTTTGGCCGAGAGTTCCCTTCCCCTCGTCGAGAGTACCCCAGTGGGTAGGCGAGGTATACACCCCCTCAGGTGTTGTCTCGTATAAATACTCCCCCTCTTGGTAGAAATACTCTCAAAAGTATTGTTGTAATGCCCAAATTACCTTAGCCGTATACCTTGTAGTATTCTAAGGTTATACCTATACTGTTATACCCCGTATTTCCAGAGTATGTACATGGGGGACGTACGTAGAAATTTTCGAACTTCTTTAGGCTTGGCCGAATTCTTTTTGTGCACAACACCCGGTTAGAGTCGTTTTCGACGAAACGTTTTCACACTTCGTAGGGAATTTCCGCTATGTCATTTATAATTTTTGCGGATTTTTCCGAGAGACGAAACATTTTGGACCAACGAGAGGGCGACACTTGTCACCCTCTAATTGGAAGGAGTGGACGGCAACTTTGGGCTAGCTTGGACGATTTTGTGCCTTTCCCTTGGTCAAGGGTTAGGTAGGATATTTTGTGGTAGATGGATAAGGTAGCACATGGCTAAATCTTGGCCTTACACTTGCTATGCACTTGTCTTCATCTTGGCCATTGGTTGGCATTCACTTGACCTATAAATACCCTCTAGTTGAAGACATTCTTCATCCTAAACTTGAGCAATCTATCTAAGTCTCAAACTACTCCTCACTCTTGAGTTTCGCCCACCACACCCCTCCCCTTGGCCGAGAGCTTCCCTCCCTTTGTAGTAGTTAGCAGGTGGGTACCCCTAGCCTAGTTGTTTTCGTATAATACCCCTTGTTGTGGTATAGAAATACTCTCCTAGTATTGTTGTTATGTCCAAATACCTTGGCCCAAATACCTTGTAGTATTCCCAAGGTTACACTTTTACAAAAGCCCAGAAAATACGATTATACTTCCTTTAGCCACAAAAACGAAACCCTAAGGAAATCTTCACCCGTTGTTGAAGTTGTAAGTAGAAGTTGGTTAGGACTTCTAAGGGTGGTTTGGAGCGCCTGAGTAGGAGCTGCGTTTCTCGGATCGACTTTATACTTGGATAATTTTGGGCTTATCGAGGTAAACATCATCATTCTTCTATTGTAATTGGAAATTACATGTTGTAGGAATATATAGTTGAAGTATACTATATATAGAACTGAACATTATAATTGTGCGGCAATGTCTTTTGACTTAAGCACGAATAATACTTACATAATGTCTTGCGACTTAAGCTGAATTTAAAGAGAAGCGAACTGTAATTACATAGGGTGTATCAGACATGAGACTTGTGTAGCATTACCGTAGTAGAATTGTACACGTCCGTTAGGCGTGTTAACCCCTCGGTTGGCTTGGTAAAGCCTCGATAGAGGAGAGATTTACGCTGCTGGGGAGAGGTGCCGAATTTTCTCGAGAATATTCTACATTGAGATCTAAAGATATTAATAGCGCTTTGTGGCCTCTATAGGTTGTAGTACTATGTGGGAGTGATCTGCTGACCGAGAGTGTAGAAGACGGTTTGAGGTACTTGAGCGTTTTGCTATTAGTCGATACTCAGCGAGGTATGTGAACCTCTTCCTATCTCTTCTAGCATGATATGTGTGAACTATGTAGTACGGTAGACGCATACGTGTTAACTGTGTTTGATTGTTTTAAAACATAAAGTGTTATAACGGCTTTATGGGAAGTTAGTTATAACGACTTTATGTAGGTAAGAAAATACTTTGTGGTTTTAAAAGGTAATCGATGTGAATTATAGCGGCTTGTTATAATAAAGAACTTCTTGTATTTCAAAAGATTTATAAATCGTTTTGAAGGAGAGTAACACTTAGTTTTAAAGGTTTTAAAAAGAGTTATACTAGCTTTATGGGGAGTTAGGTATAATGTCTTAAGAGAGGTAAAGAAAATGGTTTATGATGTTAGAAGTTAAGAGACTTGATCTTATAAGATAAGAGACTTAACTTATTTGTTTTAATGTGAATGTTTGTGTGAAACCTCATTCGTGAGTAATGAGTACTTGGTTTTATGTAAAGGGATAATGTTTCTGATTTCAGAATCGTAATGTGTATCGACTGCACCACCGCAGCGTTAATAAAGGAAAATGTATTGAATAATGATGAATTGTATTAAAACCGAGAAACCTCCATCCGCATAGAAACTAAGATAAGACAAAATGATATTACATTTTCTAGATCATGGCTTGTAATAAGAATGTTGTAAACAAGAATAACCTACTCTCGTGAGACATATATTACTCAATTGTTCTAAAAGGAATCAAGTGATTAAGTTTGGGAACTATGAAACCATTTGAAAATGAGAAGCTTGAGTAATTGAAACTAGGCAAACCGAACTTAGAAAAGAATGTTGTTACTTGATTTTGAAAAGGAATGCTGGTTGGTCATTCTAATACTACGTATCGGTGACTTTGATAAAAGTAATGGATCTCTTTTAAAGAATTTAACGTCGTAGTACTATAGGTTAAAACCGGACTTTGGCATAAAATGAAAGTACTTTGAGTTGTTGTGAAACTTGCCTATGCTTGTTGTTGTGAAACTTGCCTATGCTGTTGTGAAACTTGCCTACGCTTGTTGTTGTGAAACTTGCCTATGCTTGTTGTTGTGAAACTTGCCTATGCTTGTGATGATAGCCTTTGTTGTGCAAATGTGGTATTTACGTTACCGCGTCTCGATAGGCCGGTTGACTTGTTGAGAACTTACTTGACGTCTTGGCGGTGATGGAGAATTCCACGTATGTTTCCATTTTGATTCTCGTCTTGTTGTTGATGTCACATGGACATGTCTACACCACGCAAGATTCCGGCATGCGGCCACGCGGCCGTTGATTACCCGATATATGGTTATTATCGCAACATGGGCGTGTCTACACCGACGCGATTCCGGCATGTGGCCATGCGCAGGTTGACCACCGATATTGTATTGAGGTTACATGGGCATGTCTACACCGTCTGATTCCGGTACGTGGCCATGCGGCCTTGTTATTATTGTTGCATCATGGACATGTCTACACCGTCGCAGATTCCGGGGCACGCGCCGACGCGAACATGATGGATGTTGGCGTGAGACCCATAGTTATATTTAGTGGTGACTTTGAGGCGTGAGTCACGACTTGATCGCTTTTATGTTGCGTCTTGTATTTTGGTTATCATACATGTCTCCCGCTTTTAGGCTATTATGATTTCATTTACGATGTTGACGCCACATACTTGGTATTGCCAGATCGACCTCCTTCTGGGCCGTTCATGCCGCAGTAGAGGTACATCGGTCGTGGATCCCCGCTCTTAGGATCTCATTTCGGTTGGAAAGCTCGTTCCTTGGAGGCTTATATTTGTATGTTTCCACTGAGTTGTAGGTTCTTGTACATTCGTGGGTATGGCGGAGCCACCCCGTCATAGTTGTTGTAAATCTTAGAGTGCAGAGTAATTGTGGGCGGGGTTTGTAAAAGGATAACTGCTCGGTTTTGTGTATATATGAAGGCAACTGTTTTGGTTGGCCTGTTTATTTATTATATCTCTTGTTTCATGACTCGTGTTTTATTTTCCGGTTTTCTCGATGTTGTATCACTAGGGTGCCCGGTAAGGCACGATAACGCCCGGTTCGGGCGTTACAAAGTGGTATCGAGCGATTAGTCCTCGGAAAGTGTCTACTGCACCGTGTCTAGTAGAGTCTTGATTATCGGTGTGTTATGCACCACATCTATAATCGTGAGGCTATAGGACATGTAGGATTGGTTTCTATTCTTCTCATTACGAGATCGTGCCTTAGAGCCGAAGTTGTAAGTTGGACCCTCCGATGTGCTTCATTTTACCGCTATGCCTCCGCGTTAGCGACCAAAGTGCCTGAAGGGCAAGGCAGCGAGGAGCTGCTAGTGGGATACAGAGGAGTACGAGGGCGAAGGCCCGCCAAGACTGAGATGCTTCCGACGGCGAAGTTCGCGACGCCGCCAAAGACCAAAGAGTTTAGAGTCGCAGCCGTGGGCGATGAGACTACAAGACGAGCCTCGATCCCCATGCAGGAGCAGGAGATGGGTCGCGCGAGATGGCCCGATTATTGGCCGTGGTCAGGCCGATATGAGGACAGCCGGATGCGGCTCCTGCCCAAAGAAGACTGGTGGACCCGAGAGGAGATAGTTTGAGGCTACGGACTTTCCGAGTTGTAGCCCTTGAGTTTTATGGGTCGAGGCACGAGGATGATCCGCAGGAGTTCATCCGCTTCCATGAAGGATCACGCGGTGATCAAGGCTTGAGAGACCGAGTCTGTGACGCCGTTCGCGATCGGTCGCGTGATACCGCGATCGATTGGTTTGATTCGTGGAGCTTTCGGGAGAGCATGCACTCCGGCGGTATGGGATGAGTTTTCGAGGCTTTTCTCACGCACTTCGCCTCCGCAGATGGCGAGGGCACGGCCGACAAATTTTTGTTACTAAGGCAGAGAGGCGACCGTCGTGGAGTACAATGTCGAGTTCGATTCTTTGGCTCGATATGTCCCTCGCGCTTGTTGCGAATATGGAGGATAGGTGCATCGCCACGTCACCGCTAGATGATTATATGGCCGAGTCTTGTGCGGGTGTTTCTCTTCACCGCATGGATATTGCCCGCATTCGTGCTCATGCACTGCGCGGCGAGCGCAGAGATCGACGCAGCGGACCGCCACAGAAGGCGCCAAGACGCGGATATTTTGGCGACTTTCGAGGCGGACCGCCAAGCGGACTAGTTATGTACTCCGCCATTGCAGAGTGGTCCTCCGCACTTTCGGGACCTCGGGATATTCAGGAGCGTCGTGGCTCCTGTGTTTGAATGTTCGCGAGTAGGGTGTTGGCGACGCACACCCCTACCTCGGTGTGGTCGATGTGGTAGACCGCATTTCGGGAGTGTCGTAGTACCAAGGAGCTTGTTATTCTTGGCGCCAACAGGCCATATGGCGAGACTGTCCGAGCAGGTAGCGCTGTAGGATAGCACAGACTACTAGAGCGCCAAGGCCACGGTAGAGGTCGCGGTGGAAGTTCCATTTTAGCGGTCCTCAACCGCCTAGTTTCGTATATCCTTAACCTGTAGATACTTGTATGTATTGATGTTAATGATGTGTTAAGTGTTATGTTCGGATAGCTTTGTGCTATAGTGTGATTTGAAAATCGTTAGTGTGAGATGGAAGTGGTAGCTTCCATGATGTGTTCCGTGTCGGCGAGCGAAGTTGGCGCTACTGATGGGTCGGGTTGGGGCTATGCGGGCCAACCCGCCCCGTTCGAGGAAGGGTCAGCTCGGGTGGTCCCGCCAGTGGGTGGTCACGAGGTGCTAGGCCCAAGTTTAGATGACCATCGTATGAGTTCATAGATATGTTCGACTGAATCGGTTCGTGAAGGCCGAGAATGGCCTTAGAGGAAATCGAGGTAGTAAGATGACCAAGTTTGGAGGTAGTAACTCCAAGGGTTGGAAACAACGTTGACGGAAGTGTGGTGCGGATACTAGAGAGAGCTCGAGTGTTCGAGAAGGTACGACGAGATAGGAGAAGTGAGCGTGTGATCGCTTTCTTTTGTGAAATGAAAGCGGGAGTATATTTTAGACCTTGGTGGGGACTTTGTGCTAACCGAGGTGGTTCCTCGTTGGCGTGGATTTGGGTTTTGCGCGCATGTTATTTTGTGGACGGTGTGGCATGTTTGATTTCGTAAGTATAGTAGTGAAGACTATACCGACGCGACGCTTGTTTTGAGACTTAGAAGGAACATTCGACGAATGTTTCGCGAGGAGAATGTTATACCCGTATTTCAGTATGTACGTGGGGACGACGTAGAAATTTTCGAACTTCTTTAGGCTTGCGAATTCTTTTGTGCACAACACCCTGTTAGAGTCGTTTTGACGAAACGTTTTCACAGCTTTCGTAGGGGAATTTCCGGCTATGTCATTTATAATTTTTGCGGATTTTTCCGAGAGACGAAACATTTTGGACCAACGAGAGGGCGACACTTGTCACCCTCTAATTGGAAGGAGTGGACGGCAACTTTGGGCTAGCTTGGACGATTTTGTGCCTTTCCCAAGGTCAAGGGTTAGGTAGGATATTTTGTAGATGGATAAGGTAGCACGTGGCTAAATCTTGCCTTACACTTGCTATGCACTTGTCTTCATCTCGCCATTGGTTGGCCTTCACTTGACCTATAAATACCCCTCTAGTTGAAGACATTCTTCATCCTAAACTTGAGCAATCTATCTAAGTCTCAAACTACTCCCTCCCTCTTGAGTTTCGTCCACCACACCCCTTCCCCCCCTTTGGCCGAGAGCTTCCCCTCCTCAGAAGGTTAGCCGTGGTACCCCCTAGCCTAGTTGTTTTCGTATAATACCCTTGTTGTGGTATAGAAATACTCTCCTAGTATTGTTGTTATGTCCAAATACCTTGGCCCAAATACCTTGTAGTATTCCCAAGGTTACACTTTACAAAAGCCCGAAAATACGATTATACTTCCTTTAGCCACAAAAGCGAAACCTAAGGAAATCTTCACCCGTTGTTGAAGTTGTAAGTAGAAGTTGGTTAGGACTTCTAAGGGTGGTTTGAGAGCTCTGAGTAGGAGCTAAGCGCTTCTCGGATCGACTTTATACTTGGATAATTTTGGGCTTATCGAGGTAAACACTATTGTCCTTCTATTGTAATTGGAAATTACATGTTGTAGGAATATATAGTTGAAGTATACTATATATAGAACTGAACATTATAATTGTGCGGCAATGTCTTTTGACTTAAGCTCGAATAATACTTACGGCAATGTCTTGCGACTTAAGCCCGAATTTAAAAGAGAATCGAATCGTAATTACATAGATCGTATTACGCAGACTTCGTAGCATTCTGTAGTAGAATTGTACACGCCCAGGTTAGACGTGTTAACCACACCCGGTTGGCTTGGTAGCCACTCGATAGAGAGAGATTTACGCTGTAGGGGAGGTGCTGCCGAATTTTCTGTAGACTATTCTACATTGAGATCTAAAGATATTAATAGGCGCTGTGTGGCCTCGATGGGGTGTAGTCCTACGTGTGGAGTGATCTGCTTGACCGAGAGTGTAGCGTTTCGTTTGAGGTACTTGAGCGTTTTGCTATTAGTCGATACTCGTCGCGAGGTATGTGAACCTCTTCCTATCTCTTCTAGCATGATATGTGTGAACTATGAGTACGGTAGACGCATACGTGTTAACCGTGTTTGATTGTTTTAAAAACATAAAGTGTTATAACGGCTTTGGGAAGTTGGTTATAACGACTTTATGTAGGTAAGAAAATACTTTGTGGTTTTAAAAGGTAATCGATGTGAATTATAAATCGCTTGTTATAATAAAGAACTTGTATTTCAAAAGATTTATAAATCGTTTTGAAGGAGAGTAACACTTGGTTTTAAAGGTTTTAAAAAGAGTTATACTAGCTTTATGGGGAGTTAGGTATAATGTCTTAAGAGAGGTAAAGAAAATGGTTTATCGATGTTAGAAGTTAAGAGACTTGATCTTATAAGATAAGAGACTTAACTTATTTGTTTTAATGTGAATGTTTGTGTGAAACCTCATTCGTGAGTAATGAGTACTTGGTTTTATGTAAAGGATAATGTTTCATCGATTTCAGAAATCAGAATGTATCGACGCACTAACGCGGCGTTAATAAAGGAAAATGTATTGAATAATGATGAATTGTATTAAAACCAGTAGAGAAACCTCCATCTGCATAGAAACTAAGATAAGACAAAATGATATTACATTTTCTAGATCATGGTCATTACGTAATAAGAATGTTGTAAACAAGAATAACCTACTCTCACGTGAGACATATATTACCCAATTGTTCTAAAAAGGAATCAAGTGATTAAGTTTGGGAACTATGAAACCATTTGAAAATGAGAAGCTTGAGTAATTGAAACTAGGCAACCGAACTTAGGAAAAGAATGTTGTTACTTGATTTTGAAAAGGAATGTGGGTTGGTCATTCTAATACTACGTATCGTGACTTTGATAAAAGTAATGGATCTCTTTTAAAGAATTTAACGCACGTAGTACTATGGTTAAAACCGGACTTTGGCATAAAATGAAAGTACTTTGAGTTGTTGTGAAACTTGCCTATGCTTGTTGTTGTGAAACTTGCCTATGCTTGTTGTGTGAAACTTGCCTATGCTTGTTGTTGTGAAACTTGCCTATGCTTGTTGTTGTGAAACTTGCCTATGCTTGTGATGATAGCCTTTGTTGTGCAAATGTGGTATTTACGTTACCGCGTCTCGATAGAGGGCGGCTGACTTATTGAGAACTTACTGACGCGTCTTTGGCGGTGACGGAGAATTCCACGTATGTTTCCATTTTGATTACCGTCTTGTTGATGTCACACGGACACGTCTACACCACGCAGATTCCAGGCATGCGGCCACGCGCCGTTGATTACCCGATATATGGTTATTATCGCAACATGGACGCGTCACACCGACGCAAAGATTCCGGGGCATGTGGCCACGCGGCAGGTTGACCACCAAAGATATTGTTATCGAGTTACATGGGCATGTCTACACCGACGCAAGATTCCGGTACGTGGGCCACGCGCCTTGTTATTATTGTTGCATCGTGGACATGTCTACACCGGCGCATGATTCGGACGCGCCGTGATGCGAACATGATGGATGTTGTGGGCGAGACCCATGGTTATATTCGAGTGGTGACTTTGAGGCGTGAGTCCACGACTTGACCGCTTATGTCATGTTGCATCGTATTTTGGTTATCATACATGTCTCCCGCTTTTAGGCTATTATGATTTCATTTACGTGATTTGACAGCTTCACATACTGTACTGTTAGACCGGCCTCCTTCGAGGCCGCGTTCATGCCGCAGGTAGAGGTACATCCGTGGATCCCCGCCTAGGATCTCATTTCACGGGTTGGAAAGCTCCTTCGAGGCTTATATTTGTATGTTTCGAGTCAGGTTCTTGTACATTCGTGGTATGGCGGCCCTGTCCCGTCATAGTTGTTGTAAATCTTAGAGGTCAGAGTAATCATAGGCAGGGTGGTTTGTAAAGGATAACTTTGGTTTTTGTGTATATACCAAGGCAAATGCTTTGGTTGGCCTGCTTATTTATTATATCTCTTGTTTCATGACTCGTGTTTTATTTTCCGCTGGTTTTCTCGATGTTGTATCACTAGGGTGCCGGGTAAGGCACCAAGAATCTGCCCGGTTCGGGCGTTACATATACTAAAAGCCGCTTATACTATTATACTTCCCGCTACCACAAAACCGAAACCTAAGGAAATCTCCATAGTTAGTTGAGTAGTATGTAGAAGTTGGTTAGAACTTCTAAGGGTTTAGAGCGGTCGAGCGCACGGAGTTGGAGCTAAACGCTTTCCGGATCGACTTTATACTTGGATAATTATGGGCTTATCGAGGTAATTATCTTGTCCTCATTGTAATTGGAAATTACATGTTGTTAGAATATATAGTTGAAGTATGCTATATATAATCAACGTAGTTTTCGCAATGTCTTTTGACTTAAGCCCAATAATAAGAAACCTTTCGAAAGAAGAGTTCGAATCGTAATTACTTGACCAGACATGAGACTTGTGTAGCTTTTCGTGAGGTGGAATTGTGCACGTCCGATTAGACGATAACCCCGGTTGGCTTGCAGCCGCCCGACAGAGAGGAGATTTACGCGATGTATGGGGGAGGTGTCGCGAATTTTCAGAATGTTCTACGAAGAGACCTAAATGTTAATAAGCGCTTGTGGCCTTATAGGTGGAAGTACTATGCGTGGCGCGATCTACTGGCTTAAGGAGCCACGGTTTGAGGTACTTGGAGCGTTTTGCTATTAGTCGATAATCGTCGCGAGGTATGTGAACCTCTTCCTATCTCTTCTAGCATGATATGTGTGTAACTATGTAGTACCAGACGTACATGTGTTAAATGTATTTGATTGGTCTAAAACATAAAGTGTTATAACGGCTTTATGGGAAGTTGGTTATAACTTTTTATGTATGTAAGAAAATACTTGTGGTTTTTAAAAGGTAAATCGAATTGAACTATAATGTGGTTATGTGATAATAAAGAACTTGAAGTATTTCAAAAGATTTTTGAATCATTTTGAAAGAAGAGTAATACTTAGTTTTGAAAACTTAAGAGTTATACTAGCTTTATGGGAAGTTAGGTATAACGCTTAAGAATGTTTCATCGAGTTCGAAATCGTAATGTGTATCGACAAACCACTGCAGCATTAATAAAAGGAAATGTTTTGTGATTAAGTATTATTAAAACTAAGATAAACTTCCATCTGCATAGAAGCTAAGATGAGACAAAATGATATTTCTAGATCATGGCTGTTGTAATAAGATTGTTATAAACAAGAATATCCTACTCACATATAAGGCTTATGTTTCTCAGATGGTTTAAAAGAGAATTATATTCTTAAATGAATAAGACTATGAACTACGAAACCTTTCTAAAATAAGAAACGTGAACATTTGAAATTAGGCAAACTTGGGCGCTTGGAAAATAATGTTGTTACTTGATTTTACAAAGGTAAGTGTTTTGATTTACTTCAAAAGATAATCACTCTATTTTTATATACTACGGTATTGTGTGGTTTTGTGAAAGTAACGTATCTTTTAAAGAGTTAATGTATGAAGTACTTTGGGGATAAAAGCCCGATCTTGTTAATCATATAGTAGAAAGTACCTTGTGTATATAACTTGATTATGTTGGTTTGTGATTGCCTTGTAATACTCTCTTGTTGATTTGTTAAGTAAACATGCTAGGATGCTACGTGTGATAGTATTGTGATGTTAGTGTAAAGGGGTTTCCGATCGCGCTTAAAGTTGTTTGACTCTCACCGTTATGTTGGTATTGTACTCACTACGCCTTGACTTGTTTCCGGAGGTTAAAAACGCCCTCCGACGCGGGTAGACTTCGGTGATGCGGGACCATGATTCGAGAATACCTGCGCGTCCGGGGATCCATGCGGAACTACGGAGTTCCGTTAGTTTGCGGCCCTTGTGGTCACGCGGTCTTTGTGGCGCGATCGCGAGTCGAGGAAGATGCGGAGTAGCTACCTCGATGCGAGGAATACCTCATGCGGGCCTATGAGGTTGGCCTATGCGAGTCGCGAGAGTTCTGGGCTAGACGCGCACATCCGAGCATCGCGCGGTAGTGACGGCTTTGATCATGTGACGGTCTAGACAGATATCATGATACGCTTTATGACCGTTAATCGTAGGTGTTAGTAGTCGGTTATGCCTTCGTACTTACCCCAGATCGTTTTATTACGACACAGTGGGACACGTGTTCATGTGTATTTCTTGGTGCTTTATATCATAAATCGCCGATTAGGAAGGTATTCCACGGGCATGATTGATGTTATGGGCTTGAGACCCATAGTTATATTTGAGTGATGACTTTGAGGGCGCGAGTCCCTGACTTGACATGACTGCTTATTTATTGTAAACTGTAGTTTGGTTATCATACATGTCTCCCGCTTTATAGACTATTATGATTTCATTTACGATTTTCGGTTTTCACATACTTGGTACTGTTATCGACCTCCTTCGGGGCTGCGTTCATGCCGCAGTTGAGGTACACCGCCGTTGATCCTAGCTCTCGTGGTCAGATTCGGCGTTGGGAAGCTCCGTTTCTCGGAGGCTTATCGATGGTATAGTCCCCGTCGTAGTAGGTGTTTACATTCGTGGTTTGGCGGGCCCCGTCCCGCCATTGTTGTCGTATCATTCTTAGAGGTCAGTAATCGGTGGCGAGTTGTAGAAAGGATGTAATCGCTCAAATTGTTATATATTACGAAGGTAACCGTTTTGGGTTAGCCTGCCTTCTTATTTCACCGTCTTATTGCATTGGTTTCATGTTATTGTTTTATGTTCCGTGACACTCGATGTTGTATCACTAGGGTTCGGGGTAGGCACGACCACGGCCCGGTTCGGTCGTGACAAAAGTGGTATCAGAGCGATTAATCTTCGGAAAGTGTCTGCCGTATCGATCCGGGCAGAGTCTTCGATTATCGGTGTGTGCACCACGCCAATAATCGTGAGGCTATAGGATATTTAGGATTGGTTTCTATTCTTCGCTCTCTGAGATCGTGCCTAGAGCCGTGTGATAAGTTGGACCCTCTAACGTATTTCTTTCCTTACCGCTATGCCTCCGGTAAGGCAACCCGAGCCTGTGAGGGCGGGCGCCGGAGCTGCGAGTTGAGTTCAGAGGGTTACGAGGGCACAGGCCCAATCATCACCTGGGGTGGTGCTTCTTTTGGGGAGTTCTGCGACGTCACTAAGCCCCAGCAGAGTTTAGCACGGTGGCGATTCATCTGCGTCCATGATATTTGAACCTTCGCCTAATCGGACAGAGAATATAGATTGCAAAGAGACGACCCTGTTACTAGCTATGGATTTGGCTACCAGAGAGTATACCGATGTACCGCGAGTCTTGATGACTATCTAAGAGAGGGTTGTGCAAGAGTAATTCTTCGATTTGAGCATGGCACGTGTACGGGCTTATGCGCAGCAGCCGAGCGTAGATCGACGGGTTAACGGCGACGAGAAGAGGCGAGCAAGGTCCTTTGGTAACTTTCGAGGCGAGTCACCTCACCAGCAGATTAGATTTGCACATCCACCAGTGCAGAGTGGTCTTCCACGGATTTCAGGACGTTCGGGGTATGCGCAGGAGTTGGTCGAACTGGCTTCCGTCACATGTGACGCCATCCCGGAATGTCGTCTTTAGTTGGTACTTGTTGTACTACGACCGCCGTGGTCCGATGTCGAGAGAATGTCCTTGCAGGAGGACTTAGTCTTCGTGATCGGTAGTTCGTCATCTTCCCTAGCTATGCGCCTACTGCAGGTTTGATTAGAACGACTTGGGAGAGACGCAGAGATACAAGTTTATCCTTAACCTCTGAGATCGATGTATGATAAGATGGGTATATCATAAGTGATATGTTCCGATAGCGGTGTAAGTTGTGATTAGAAATCATGGTTAGTAACGGGAAAGATTTGGGGATAGAGAAGATGTAAGCCTTAGAGCTTTTACGTGGAGACCTTAGAGGCAAGACAATCTTAAGAGAAAGATTACATTTGTGTTTGACTTTATCGGAGCGCATAGTGCACGTGAGCTATGTTGGGATAAGTCCTCGAGTAGTGTGGAATGGAAGAGGGTAGTTGAGCTAAGAAGACCGCTAGGTTTTCGTGAACGCGTGATTAGTGAGATTGTTAGGATCGAGCTAGTATTGTACGCGCGTTGCGGGTCGGGTTGAGGCCACGCTTGCGGGTCAACCCGCGGCATGTTTGGTGGGTCGGTTGTGGTGGTCCCGCCTTATGGTAGGTCACGAGGGTGTTAGGCCCAAGTTTAGTTAACCAAAGCATACGAGTTCGTGGACGCGTCGACCAAGAGTCGGGCCGAGAGGCCTGCCTCTTGTCTTTTAGTTAGACCGCTTACTCGGCAGAGGTTACGAGATGGTATATCGAAAGGTTGTAAGGTTGCACGGTGCCTACCTTCACCTTATGACAGCATGGAGCCTGTGGTACTGTTTTTGTTTATGGAAGTTTTACCAAGCGGGTTAAGAACTCAGGTAGTCTCAGACCGCATTCGCCCGGGCCGTGTGGATTTGGGGTAGTTGTGGGATTGTTGTCTCCGTGGAGGAGTGTTTAAGCTAC
Source organism: Przewalskia tangutica (assembly GCA_029844215.1). Lineage (NCBI taxonomy): Eukaryota > Viridiplantae > Streptophyta > Magnoliopsida > Solanales > Solanaceae > Przewalskia > Przewalskia tangutica. The sequence continues at coordinate 41,628,768 of CM056736.1, read as the reverse complement.
CATTTCGGTGTTCGGATGTCGCCTTATAAAGCCTTGTAGGCGAGATGTGTAAGTCGCGGCCGATTGGTTCGATGTTGGCAAGATTCAGATAGTTCAGCTTGTTCCAAACAGATCGTGGATAGGCAAAGCTTGTCTAGAAGAGGTTCGCACTGAGAAATCGTGCGGATAATCGGTGACGACGCTTAGAGTTGGCCGACGGTCGATCTTCTGAAAGTACCACCCCGGTCAGGTGTGACGAGTTTTGGAAAACAGAGGAACTTAGCCCGAGTTACTTGGGCCCTTTGAGTTCATGTGAAGAATAGGCCAGTTGCCTATATGTTAACATTTGCCGTCCGACTTGGGAGGCAAGACGTCCGGCCTTTCGTATTGTTATGATCGGAAAGTATCTGAGATCCATCCGCAGTGTTCCCGATTAATGATGACCACGTTAGAGATAGTAACCCGAGTTTTGGAAACCAAGCGATTTAAATGTGGTAAGAGTTCGAGTATACGATGCCTCGTGGATCGTATGCGAATGACACAGAACCTCGCGCAAAGTGACAAAAGTGGTAGCACAACGAGTACAGGGAGAAGCGTGCATGTAGGGCGGGCATAGATGTGATCATTTCTTTTGGAAGGAGAAGGCGCGGCGAAGTATATTTTAGACCCGAGAGGTGTTTGTGGTAATGTTAGAGGTGTTTCTCGTGGTCTTGGATGTAAGAATTTGTGCAGTGTCTCGTGGCCGTGTGGCAGGATTGTTCTCGTAAGTATAGTAGTGAAGACTATCATCGCGCCGCTTGTTTGAGACTTAGAAGGAACATTCGACGAATGTTTCTAAGCGAGGAGAATGTTATACCGTATTTCCAGAGTATGTACGTGGGGACGACGTAGAAAAATTTGAACTTTTAAAATAAGGCTTGGCGAATTATTTTTGTGCACAACACCGGTTAGAGTCGTTGACTAAACGCTTTCCACACTTTTCGTAGGGAAAATTCCGCTATGTCATTTTTAATTTTGCGGATTTTTCCGAGAGACGAAACATTTTGGACCAACAAGAGGGCGACACTTGTCACCCTCTCATTGGAAGGACTTGGGCGGTCACGGGTGGACGAAATGGGTTGGCTTTGGTCAAGTAGTTGGTAGGATATTTTTGTGGTAGATGGATAAGGTGTACTTGGGTGAATCTTGGCCCTACACTTGCATAGCACTTGGCTAGATCTTGGCCCTTGGTTGGCCTTGGCTTGTACTATAAATACCCCCTTTGGAAGACTTCATCATCCATTCCTAAATTTCCTAAGTGTTAAAATCCTCCTCCCTCGAGTAGTGTTCTCGCCCTCCCTTTGTGAGGCCTTGGTCGAGAGTTCCCTTCCCCTGGCCGAGAGTACCCCACTAGTGGGGTAGGCCGAGGGGTATACACCCCCCCCTTGTGGTGTTGTCTCGTATAAATACCCCCCCTCTTGGTAGAAATACTCTCAAAAGTATTGTTGTAATGCCCAAATTACCTTAGCCGTATACCTTGTAGTATTCTAAGGTTATACCTATACTAAAAGCCCAGTTATACTATTATACTTCCACCACAAAACCGAAACCCTAAGGAAATCTCCATAGTTAGTTGGAGTAGTATGTAGAAGTTGGTTAGAACTTCTAAGGGTGGTTTAGAGCGGGTCGAGCGCACTGAGTCGAGCTAAACGTTTCCCAGGATCGACTTTATACTTGGATAATTATGGGCTTATCGAGGTAATTATCTTGTCCCCCTATTGTAATTGGAAATTACATGTTGTTAGAATATATAGTTGAAGTATGCTATATATAGAACTGAACGTAGTTTTCGGCAATGTCTTTTGACTTAAGCCTGAATAATAAGAAACCTTTTCGAAAGAAGAGTTCTGAATCAGAATTACTTAGATCAGACATGAGACTTGTGTAGCTTTTACGTGAGGTAGAATTGTGCACGTCGGATTAGACGATAACCCCGGTTGGCTTGGTAGCCGGCCCCGATAGAGAGGAGATTTACGCAGTTGCGTGGGGAGGTGTCGCGAATTTTCTCGTAGAATGTTCTACGAAGAGACCTAAATGTTAATAAGCGCCTTGTGGCCTTATAGGTGGAAGTACTATCCGTGGCGCGATCTACTTGGCTTAAGGAGTAGCCGGCGGTTTGAGGTACTTGAGCGTTTTGCTATTAGTCGATAATCGCCGCGAGGTATGCGAACCTCTTCCTATCTCTTCTAGCATGATATGTGTGTAACTATGTAGTACGGTAGACGCATACGTGTTAAATGTATTTGATTGTCTAAAACATAAAGTGTTATAACGGCTTTATGGGAAGTTGGTTATAACGACTTTATGTATGTAAGAAAATACTTGTGGTTTTTAAAAGGTAATCGAATTGAACTATAATCTTGGTTATGTGATAATAAAGAACTTGAAGTATTTCAAAAGATTTTTGAATCATTTTGAAAGAAGAGTAATACTTGGTTTTTGAAAACTTAAGAGTTATACTAGCTTTATGGGAAGTTAGGTATAACGGCTTAAGAATGTTTTACTGAGTTCGGAAATCAGAATGTGTATCGACAAACCATCGCATAATAAAAGGAAATGTTTTGACAGATTAAGTATTATTAAAACCAGTAGAAACTTCCATCTGCATAGAAGCTAAGATGAGACAAAATGATATTTCCTAGATCATGGCTGCTGTAATAAGATTGTTATAAACAAGAATATCCTACTCACATATAAGGCTTATGTTCCTCAGATGGTTTAAAAGAGAATTATATTCTTAAATGAATAAGACTATGAACTACGAAACCTTTTTAAAATAAGAAACGTGAACATTTGAAATTAGGCAAACTTGGACGTTTGGAAAATAATGTTGTTACTTGATTTTACAAAGGTAAGTGTTTTGATTTACTTCAAAAGATAATCACTCTATTTTTATATACTACGTATTGTGTGGTTTTGTGAAAGTAACGATCTTTTAAAGAGTTAATGTATGAAGTACTTTGGGGATAAAAACCCGATCTTGTTAATCATATAGTAGAAAGTACCTGTGTGTATAACTTGATTATGTTGGTTTGTGATTGCCTTGTAATACTCTCTTGTTGATTTGTTAAGTAAACACGCTAGATGCTACGTGTGATAGTATCTTGTGATGTTAGTGTAAAGGGTTTCTCGATCGCGCTTTAAAGTTGTTTGACTCTCACCGTTATGTTGGTATTGTACCACCACCTTGACTTGTTTCCGGAGGTTGCCGCCTCCGACGCGGGTAGACTCAGCGGTCCGGGACCATGATTCGAGAATACCTCATGCGGTCCAGGGATCCACGCGAACTACGGAGTTCCGTGTTAGTTTGCGGCCCTGTGGTCACGCGGTCTTTGTGGCTACGCGGATCGCGAGTCCAGGACAATGCCGGAGTAGCTACCGACGCGAGGAATACCTCATGCGGCCTATGAGGTTGGCCTATGGAGTCAGCGAGAGTTCTGTGGCTAGACGCGCACATCCGAGCATCGCAAGCGAGTGACTGGCTTTGATCATGTGACGGTCTAGACAGATATCATGATACGCTTTATGACCGTTAGTAATGTAGGTGTTAGTAGTCGGTTATGCCTTCAGACTTACCTGCATCGCTTTATTAGGACACAGTGGGACTGGTGTTCATGTGTATTTCGTGCTTTTATATCATAAATCGCCGGCAGCGGAGGAAGGTATTCCACGCATGATTGATGTTATGGGCTTGAGACCCATAGTTATATTTGAGTGATGACTTTGAGGCGTGAGTCCCCGACTTGACATGATCGCTATTTATTGTAAATCGTAGTTTGGTTATCATACATGTCTCCCGCTTTATAGACTATTATGATTTCATTTACGTGATTTTCGGCCACATACTTGGTACTGTTATCGACCTCCTCGGGCCGCGTCATGCCGCAGTTGAGGTACACCCGCCGTTGATCCTAGCTCGTGGTCACGGTTCAGCTTGGGAAGCTCCGCTTTCTCCGAGGCTTATCAGCCGTATAGTCCCCGTCGTAGTAGGTGTTTACATTCAGGGTTTGGGCCCCGCCCCGCCATTGTTGTCGTATCATTCTCAGGTCCGTAGTAATCGCGTGGGCGAGTTGTAGAAAGGGATGTAATCGCTCAAATTGTTATATATTATGAAGGTAACCGTTTTTGGGTTAGCCTGTCTTCTTATTTCACTGTCTTATTGCATTGGTTTCATGTTATTATTTTATGTTCCGCTGATTACTCTGATGTTGTATCACTAGGGTGCCCGGGGTAAGGCACCAGTCACGGGTCCGGGTTCGGGTCGTGACAATTATAGGTTGACATCTACGGACGGCATATTGGACTTGGCAAGTGGATTAAGCAAAAGAGGTATGTAGAACTCTTCCTATCTCTTGAGCATGAGTAGTCATATCTTGTGGGTCACCTTATAAATTTTTTTTTTTTTAGGTAACTGCTGTTGGATTTGTTTATATCCAGGGAGGTAGCCTTATCGGCTGACCTATTATTTATTTCATTGTTTAAGTTTATGAATGTTCCGCCGTTTATCTCTGATGTATACCTGTAAGGGTGCCTGTAGGGCACCGCGCGGCTTCGGGTCGTGACACAACTCCCCATAAAGTCGTTATATTCACTTTATACCTTAGTCAAGTACAATTTCCTTTCCAAGGGACTTATACGTTTAAAATGAAACAAGTATCATATTCTTTAAAACTCTTCAAGTCCCTTAACATACTTAAGTTACTTAGAGTAAACCACTCTTTAAACTTTCCATAAAAACAAGTATCAAAATACTTTCAACATACTTAAAGTCTCTTAACTTTTGAAAACCAAGATATCCTTATAATATAAACAAGTGAGTTAATTCCTAACTCAAACAACTTGGGCATTCTTAAAATAAGCCAAGGATATCAAATAGACTAGATTTGTCAAACTCTCACGCCTACCGTACTATACATTTATAACTTAATCATGCTCAAAAGATAAGAAAGTTCCACATACCTCTTCGGTTTAATCCACTTGCTAAGTCCAATCGCCGTACGTAGTATGTCAACCTATAATGACCATAGTACGTCTATTAACTTCTAGTTTCAAACGAATATTCCAAGTGCAAGTCACTAAATTCTACGGAAAATCGGACAACATTTCCTTTGTTTTTACTAACTTTGCCACCTTTTCCAAGGCGAATACAATAACCAAACAGCCCCAATTGGCTCACCACGCTTTTATAAGGTAGTTCAATACAAATGAATAACCAAACATCCCCAATTGGCTCACCACAATTTATAAGGTAGTTCAATACAAATGAATAACCAAACAGCCCCAATTGGCTCACCACAAACGATAACAAACTAGTCTAAACTATAATGTCAATTCGGCAATTAGGCAACAATACAAATCGCTTTCCAATTCCTTTTAATCCAAGTGGTTTAGTATAACATGATATCAAGCCGCAATCGATTACAACTACTACAATCCTCAAGTAGGTAAACATGCGACGATTCTAATTAACGACCAAAATTGTATTTCAATTTCAAAAGGCTAATCATGTCATTTTCGGTTCTAGGCTTCTACAATCCATGTCACTTATCAAACTTCATAACACAAATCACATGATCACTTATAACTTATCATAACATGAAATCTTCAATTACAAAAGTAAAACGAAGATTATACCTCAATTAGCCCAATTATGATCCAAGATCACAAGTCGCTTCCTTAGCAACTTTAGATCCTCCTTTCGACGTTCCAATCCACTCCAAGCAACCCTTAGAAGCTTATGAATAACTCATCTTCAAGTTTCAACTTCAAAGTTGAATAACCCCTTAGGTTTTCGCCTTGCGACTAATACAAAAACGCCTCTTTTCCGGGATCTTTCTATTGAGGAACACTTACAATACCCTTAGGTACCTTGGTTTAAAGTGGGGGAATTATTGGACAACAATTGAAATTTTTTTTCTTCTTTGAACCCTCAAAGTCGAGAGCACTACTGAGCTCTTCAAGATTTTGTGACAAAAATGGCTAAGTGTTGGCTCTCTCTTGCTACTAGTAGTTTAATAAAGGGACATGGAGGGTTAAGATCCACACAAATGGTTGGCCTAGATGGGTTTCACATGGATCAAGTCTAGGTGGCCTTTGACTTAGTCAACTTTGTCAAGCTTCAAGACTAGCAAGACTTGGTCATTTAAATTATGGTCAAATGACCATTCTGACCATGTCAATTTCGTCCATGACCATAAGGGGGGGTGACACGTGTCGCCCTCCCGTTCGTCGCAATATTTCGTTTTCCGACAATTTCCAAAATTCCGATGAATTTTTACTCGTCTCTAATCTTAACATCTTTTTTTGTTCTTATGAACGTTCTTATAAACATATCCTGAAATTCCGGGGTGTAACATTCTCCCCCCCTTAGAAACATTCGTCCCCGAATGTTCTTTTGGGAGTCAAACTTAAAGATAGTGACATAGTCTTCTTTTACAACCCCTACATACCAATAATACCACACGAGGCCACATAACAATACTCATACTAAAATGTCAAGCTGAACCCCCTGTGTCAATGTCGGTTATCTGCATAAAGCTTCTGCTGACTCTAAGCTTTACTAATAATCTTTCCCGGATAAGCTTCGCCTTATCCATGACCTGAATCGAGTTCGACCAATTAACCGAACTCGCCTATGTCGAACCCACCAACCGCGATCTACACTTTCTACATACTAGGCCTCATACAGGCCATCCGAAAATCGGAAAGGTATCTCGTTATCGACGTAACACAACAAGAGGCAAATAACCTTCCCTACCCTCGAATCAAAATACAGCCCGCTACCTATCCCTAAATGCCTGGATAGTACGCTCTGCCTGTCCGTCGGTCTGAGGGTGTAATGCAATACTGAGACTCACCTGTGCCCCTAATCCCTTCTGAAAAACCTCCAGAAGTTATCCGCAACCGAGCTCATCTGTCTGTCATCATAAACGTAGGAACCCCGTGCAGTCTCACAATCTCTCTGCTATACAAGCAAGCTTAATCTCACCAGTAAGTGGTCCCAACTGAAAGAACACGATCGGTTTCGCAAATTTAATTACCATGACTTCTGTGGGGTCGCACTTCCTCCGAGTACGATGCCACCAGAATAAGATCCATAAAATACTCTCATATCTAGGTTGGGATTTCAATCGCTCGTAATAGCCCACTGGCTTCGGTGCTCAACCATGACTGCTACTAACCCGACACTTAAGCAAAGAAACTCCGCTTATGTCCCTTTTCCGGTCATCTTACCCATACATACATCCGAGGTCACGACACAACTTAGTCGGCCTCGAGCAGTGAGCACTAAGCACTGTATGCCTCCCTAAAGCCTCGCGACTAGTCTGCGCAGACGTACACGCAATCTATCCTTCCTTCGCGCACACCTCGGTGGTACTCAAACAGCTTTTCTCCTCTGAGAGTCGATCTCGATACCGTATCATAATCGATCTCATATTGTCGCCTCTTACCTCCACAACGACGGAGACTCGGCAACCTCTCTGATATAAACCTCGTTAACCTTGAAACAAATAATCGAACCCCTAGGCTCGATAATCAAGAATCTCACGGACCACATCTTGTCTATCGGCTGCCTATCCGCACTACCCTTAGGTCCACGACAAAGAGTATCTCAGAATCGCCTTGGCTTTCTGATGGTATAGGATATCAATATCACAATCCTCGAGTAACTCTAGCCACCATCGCTGCCGCAAATTCTCGCCTCGGTTGAGATATATCGAGGCTTTGTGGTCTGCACAAATATCCACATGAAGTTCAGATATACGCCCCGCCCCAAATCTCCAAGGCATGATTTAATCGCCGCCACTCTAAATCGTGAGTGGCGAAATTTCCTTTCTCGCTTCCCTAACTACCGGGAAAACATAGGCTCTATCCTTCTCTGTGTCACAAGACACAACCTAGCCCAACACCCAACGTGTTATCAATATAACCTAACCCTCTAGTCTCACAGGAGGGGTTAGAACTGTAGTCGTGGTCAACTTATCTTCCAATAACTGAAAGCCTTTCTCATTCCTGCGAAGTATTCGGGTATCCTTAATCTCACTTATGGTTCCTGATTCCCTTTTTGTTGCAACCAAACTTGGTCACTAACTTAGACTTAATTCCTTTGCTTGCCTCACGGCTAAGACTTACTGTCAATCACATTTTTAGGGGGGGAGGTTTTCCTTGATCTCGTCAAGTAGTAACCCGATTTTTCCTTTCCCAGTTGCAGAGCCTATAACTAGGTGTTACCACATTTTCTCGAAATGCTCTTACTGCCCATTATCTACTAATGCTCTTCACACTAGTCTGGGGTAAACATATCTCGTGCAACCTACATTTATATCTTTACGGTACTTCCCCGACCAATTCGTACGTCGTTCTTAATTACCCCAACACAACACTTTTCCCACGGTTATCTACAACTGTAACCTATGGTATGACGATACCGAAGACCTTACCAGTCTTATATCCTTCGTCTAACAACATGGGTACACGCAACCCCATAATACGCAAAACTGTCCTTTTACGTGGGGAAGAGAACTTATCTCCCTTTCTTAAACTTTCCTTGGAGTCACAACCCTAATCACAGGGTCCTCTTGCGGTCCAGTAATTAGCTAATCATCACGCACCGCCTTAAAGTCATGCAGATTTTCAAACCTACCAAAGATGCCCTCAGCTTTCTACGCCAAAGACTCGTGATTATCTTATTCATGCCTTGCATATTTTCCTGAAATTATCTGGAAGGTCGTGGCCCTGACCGCCACACCAAACCAACTCCAAGTACCTCCAAGGGCACTTAACACAACTTCCTCCAAATTCAATTATTACATACTTTCTGCGTCAATTTACCCCAAGTGAAACAAGTCACACAGACTTAAAAAGAAAAACAATGATGCCAAAGAAGGAAGGATAATTCACTGGTTACTACCACTTCTCTTCCTTTTCACTCGATAACCGGCTTATCGGAACCTGTACGAATCAATCTCTCGTCAGAGTCCACGTTGGCATAACAAGAGGCCAACTAGTCCGCACTGTAGTAACCTCAATGTTCGTCATAACACTCATTGGGTCCAACGACTTTATCGTTACCGGAAATTATCTACCCGCTCAGCTACCACCCAACACTCACGGTGTAGTCACTCGAAAGGCTCTCAGATTCGCTTTATTTCTTTACACTTGGTTGCTTTCTTTGTCACCGGTCGCATTTCTTCCGCACTTCCAAACTTATACTAGCATACGCACACAAAATTCCATACTAATTCTGGCCTCAACTCTTTGAAGTTACTAAATTAATCAATACAAGGCCCATTCGCTCACAACTCGGTTCCGTGGAACACGCCCACGAACCCGTAAATGACTAACTAAACTTGGGCCTTGCACCTCGTGACCGCCACGAATGACTACTACCCACCCATCCCATTTCATTTCAAGCTATGGGGCGACTTTAATAGATCCCCAACTCGACTCGGCGTCGCACTTAACTCTTACCCTTGGTCTGACTTAACTTTCTACCCGAGAAGGCCTTATATACCTAAGGTCTCGACGGTTATCACATTCTCAGGCTCGCAATTTCCATACTCCCAGCCTATCTTATCAGCCACCCCGTAATCGGTACAAAACTTCTCGTAATACCATAATCGTGTTGTCTTGTCCACAACAATCATACTTACTCCATACGGATCTCACCCGTACCATTCTCGAAATCCTTCTACGTAGCTCAATCTATTAACATAGTCTTACATTAAGTCCCTTAATCACCCTCGAGGTCCATTACATCCTCCCACAACTCATCATCACCTAATTATCTCAAATTAGCACGTAAAACCTTGATGAGAGTTCATTAAACTGTTTCATACCTTCCCGGTATTTATTTAGTCCTTACCAAATCCTGGTAATCTAAAATCATCCTAGGCAACACATATGTGACCCCCATACATAAATCCGCATAGTTGTATGTCACAATACCAACTACAACCATTACTAACCTGGATACGCAACCCACGTAATCCTTCCCGGTCACCGCTTTGCCTCGTGAGTCGCAAACAATCATAACTTGTTAGTGAGAGACGACTAACCATACAAATTTCATCGCACGATCTTAGAGTGAGAAGAATGGAAACCAATCCTAAATGTCACGCACCTCGATTATGGATGTGCACAACACACCGATAATCAAGACTCTACTAGACACGGCGTAGACACTTTCCGAGGACTAATCGCTTCGATACCACTTTTGTCACGACCGACCCAAGCTCGATCGGTGCCCTACTGGGCACCTCTTTGGCATACATCGAGAATAGCAAATGAACATACACAATCGATAAAATACTTAAACATAAAATAACAATGTGCTAGCCGATAAGGCCACCTTCCGCAACTTATACTAATAAAACAAGACATTTTTTCTTTTACAACCCAAACCACAATATGACTACTGCACTTAAGAATAACAACCCGGAGGACAGTGGCCCGCCATACCTCAATGTACAACAACCGACAATACTGTGGATAAGCCTCCGAAATGGGAGCTTCTCAACACCGAACAGTGATCCCAAGAGCGAGGATCGAACTGCACTCTACTGCGGCATGAACGCAACCCTCAAGGAGGTCGATAACATGTACCAAATATGTGAACAGAAATGCACTGTAATGAAATCATAAGTCTAAAATAAAACTGGAGACATGCATGATAACTAAATTAACAGTACACTGTGCCTTACTAACAATGAGAGTAAATAGGAGTATACTTACAATATAAAGTAGGAAAGCTCACGATTCAAAGCAGGACCACCCGCCCGCAGATCATTAAGCAATCCTATTCACCGGACTATTTCACCCGCGTAGAGCGCGTGGACCCGCATGAGGTATTCCTCGTATGGGACTATTTCACCCGCATAAGCCCTTACGGACTCGCATGAGGTATTCCTCGCATAGGCTGGACCCGCCCGCATGGGACTATTTCACCCGCATAAGCCTTACGGACTCGCATGAGGTATTCCTCGCATCGTGGGTAGCAAATCCACGGAAATATGCAATGCCACAAACCCGGGGAATGACCCCGCAATTATTACTGAACTACTAGCACAAATCCGCTATCACACATAACATAAGCACTACCGCTTATCATACAATATATAAGCAAGTTAAGCAATCCCCTAACTTCTTATTATTTTGTTTCATATACACTCTCATTTTAGTTTACTTAAGGCACTAACATGTTCTTTATAAATATCCGGGAATTTAACCCAAAGTACTACGTACTTCTATTCTTTCAAAATGACTCATTTCATTATAAAACTTCCAAGATACTAATAATCGTAGTATCAAGTTACAATTTCTTTTTCAAGACAAGTCACAATACTTTTAGAAAATAAAATTAGGCTTCTAAATCAAGTGACTTCTTCTCTCGTAAAAGCCTTAGGCAATTGATGCCTTTAAATCAAATTGCCTTTCAATAAATCAAGCCATTTATCTTTCCATAAAGCCAATATAACCAACTCCCCATAAAGTCGTTATATTCACTTTATACCTTAGTCAAGTACAATTTCCTTTCCAAGGGACTTATACGTTTAAAATTAAACAAGTATCATATTCTTTAAAACTCTTCAAGTCCCTTAACATACTTAAGTTACTTAGAGTAAACCACTCTTTAAACTTTCCATAAAAACAAGTATCAAAATACTTTCAACATACTTAAAGTCTCTTAACTTTTGAAAACCAAGATATCCTTATAATATAAACAAGTGAGTTAATTCCCTAACTCAAACAACTTGGGCATTCTTAAAATAAGCCAAGGATATCAAATAGACTAGATTTGTCAAACTCTTGTACGTCTACCGTACTATACATTTACAACTTAATCATGCTCAAGAGATAAGAAAGTTCCACATACCTCTTCGGTTTATTCCACTTGCTAAGTCCAATCGCCGTACGTAGTATGTCAACCTATAATGACCATAGTACGTCTATTAACTTCTAGTTTCAAACGTAGAATATTCCAAGTGCAAGTCAATAAATTCTACGGAAAATCGGACAGCACTTCCTTTGTTTTTATTAACTTTGCCACCTTTTCCAAGGCCGAATACAATAACCAAACAGCCCCAATTGGCTCACCACAATTTATAAGGTAGTTCAATACAAATGAATAACCAAACAGCCCCAATTGGCTCACCACAAACGATAACAAACTAGTCTAAACTATAATGTCAATTCGGCAATTAGGCAACAATACAAATCGTTTCCAATTCCTTTTTAATCCAAGTGGTTTAGTATAACATGATATCAAGCCGCAATCGATTACAACTACTACAATCCTCAAGTAGGTAAACATGCGACGATTCTAATTAACGACCAAAATTGTATTTCAATTTCAAAAGGCTAATCATGTCATTTTCGGTTCTAGGCTTCTACAATCCATGTCACTTATCAAACTTCATAACACAAATCACATGATCACTTATAACTTATCATAACATGAAATCTTCAATTACAAAAGTAAAACGAAGATTATACCTCAATTAGCCCAATTATGATCCAAGATCACAAGTCGCTCCTTAGAAACTTTAGCTCCTCCTTTCGACGTTCCAATCCACTCCAAGCAACCCTTAGAAGCTTATGAATAACTCATCTTCAAGTTTCAACTTCAAAGTTGAATAACCCCTTAGGTTTTCGCCTTGCGACTAATACAAAAACACCTCTTTTACGGGATCTTTCTATTGAGGAACACTTACAATACCCTTAGGTACCTTGGTTTAAAGTGGGGGAATTATTGGACAACAATTGAAATTTTTTTCTTCTTTGAACCCTCAAAGCCGAGAGCACTACTTGAGCTCTTCAAGATTTTTGTGAAAAAAATGGCTAAGTGTTGGCTCTCTCTTGCTACTAGTAGTTTATTAAAGGGACATGGAGGGTTAAGATCCATACAAATGGTTGGCCTAGATGGGTTTCACATGGATCAAGTCTAGGTGGCCTTTGACTTAGTCAACTTTGTCAAGCTTCAAGACTAGCAAGACTTGGTCTTTTAAATTATGGTCAAATGACCATTCTAACCATGACAATTTTGTCCATGACCATAAGGGGGGGGGGTGACACGTGTCGCCCTCTCAATCGTCGCAATATTTCGTTTTCCGACAATTTCCAAAATTCCGATAAATTTTTACTCGTCTCTAATCTTAACATCTTTTTTTTGTTCTTACGAACGTTCTTATAAACATATTCTGAAATTCCGGGGTGTAACAGCAATATACCTTTATGGGCAGACTATGTGACCTTACCGCGTCCCAGGATTGGGCCGGGCAGTATACCTTTATGGGCAGACTATGTGACCTTACCGGCCCCGTGATCGGGCCGGCAAGATACCTTTATGGGCAGACTATGTGACCTTACCGCGTCCCAGGATTGGGCCGGCCAGTATACCTTTATGGGCAGACTATATGACTTTACCGCGTCCCAGGATTGGGCCGGGCAGTATACCTTTATGGGCAGACTATGTGACCTTACCGCGTCCCAGGATTGGGCCGGGCAGTATACCTTTATGGGCAGACTATATGACTTTACCGCGTCCCAGGATTGGGCCGGGCAGTATACCTTTATGGGCAGACTATGTGACCTTACCGTGTCCCAGGATTGGGCCGGGCAGTATACCTTTATGGGCAGACTATGTGACCTTACCGCATCCCAGGATTGGGCCGGGCAGTATACCTTTATGGACAGACTATGTGACCTTACCGCGTCCCAGGATTGGGCCGGGCAGTATACCTTTATGGGCAGACTATGTGACCTTACCGCGTCCCAGGATTGGGCCGGGCAGTATACCCTTATGGGCAGACTATGTGACTTTATCGCGTCCCAGATTGGGCCGGGCAGTATAGGCGTCCCTCCATAAAGGGCCGGTTTATGTTATGCAAGGTAAGTAAGTTATATGGTAATGAACTTGACGATTTTTCCTAAGTATGTACGTAAGAAAGTGACTATAACTTTTATTAAAAAATGGAAAAAGATAATAAGGTACGGTTAAGTTCACGGGATGGTAATGACACGGTAGGATCTGGTATGTACCCTTTTTTATACTTGCCTCGCCATTCTTTTATCAGCTTATGATTTGTTTACTGTACCTTATTTTCCGTTCCATATTCGGATTGTTGTTATCGAATTCTTCGGTGGGATGCGTTCATGTCCGCAGTTTAGGTATTACAGCTGTGGATCCGCGAGCTTAGGATCCTGGTTCAGCATTTGAGATGACTCCAATGTTCCGGAGCTTGTCGTCATGGTTATGTATATTCAGGGGTACGGCGGGGCCTTGTCCCGTCATAGTATTTGTTCAAACTTAGAGGTCTATATTCATCTGTGGGCTGGACTGGCTAGAGTTGTTTTTACATTGTTAAACAGTGTAGACCATTTCGGGTAATTTTTATGTTATGGCAGCCTTATCGGCTTGGCCTTAGTTAAAAAAAAGTGTTATTTATCTTCCGCAGTTTTTTTTATGTTGTATGAATAGAAGGGTGCCTGGTAGGCACCGCGCGCCCTGGTCGGGTCGTGACAAAAGTGGTATCGTGAGCGCTTAGTCTTCGGAAAGTGTCTACGCATCGTGTCTAGTAGTCTTGATTATCGGTGTGTTGTGCACCATATCTATAATCGTGAGGTCGCAGGACATTTAGGATTGGTTTCATTCTTCTCACCGAGATCGTGCGATAGAGTTGTGTTGTTAGGTCGTCTCTCCAACAAGTTATGTTGATTGCAGCCACGAGAAGCGCGTGACCGGGAAGGACTATGTGGATTGCGATTCTAGGTTGGTAATGATTGTAGTATAGTTGGTATTGTGACATACATCTATACTGCAGTTATGTATGAGGGTCAGACGCGTGTTGCCTAGAATGGTTTTAGATTACCAAGAGTTGGTAAGGACTAACTAGATACCGGGTAGGTATGGAACAGTTAATGAATTCTCGCCATGGTCTTATGTTTTATTTTGAGATAATTGGGAAAGGATGAGTCATTCGATAGGGTAGTGAACCCTAAGAAGCCATGTTAAGAAACCTAATGGAATACCATGTTAATAGATTAAGTCGCGTAGTAGGCTTAAAGAGAATTGTACAGATGAGGTCTGTATGGAGTAAGTAATGGTCGTTGTGATCGAGACAGCATGGTTATGGTATTATGAGAAGTTTTTGTACCCGTTTACGGGGGGGGGGGGGGGGACTGATAAGGTAGGCTTGGAGCATGGAAATTGCGAGCCTAAGAATATTGATGACCGCTGAGACCTTAGATGTACAAGGTCTTCTCGGGCAGAAAGATTTATATTAGACCCAGAATAAGAGTTAAGTGCGACGATGTGTCGGGTTGGGGGACCAATTGAGGGTCAATGTTATACCCCGTATTTCCAGAGTATGTACGTAAGGGCGTACGTACAAAAGTTTGAGCCTTAAAGTAGGCATAAGGACGAAATTTGTGCACAACCCACGAAACGAGTTGTTTTCCGACGAAACGTTTTACAAAACTTGCGTAGGGAAAATTATGGCTATGTCATTTATAATTTTTGCGGATTTTTCCGAGAGATGAACCATTTTGGACCAACGAGAGGGTGACACTTGTCACCCTCAAGTGGACGCCAAAGAGGCCTGCTTGGCATGAATTTGGGGCTTAAACCATGGGTCAATGTTTTGTGAGTGATTTGTGGAGTAGGGTTAGGGGCACTTGTGCAAATCCCCACCCTCCACTTGCCCTCCACTTGCCCTCATCTTAGCCCTTGAAAGCCCTATAAATACCCCCCTTAAGATGAAGACTTCTTCATCCACAAAATACTTTCCAAGTCTTGAAATCTCCCTTCCCCCTTGGGCGCTTCTCGTCCCAGCCACACTTCTCCCTGCAGAGAGCTAAGCCAAACACCCTCTCCCCCCCTTTCCCTCGTAGTCTCGGCAAAGCCCTCCCCCCCCTTGGTAGAAAATACTCTCCAAGTATTGTTACTATCCCCAAAATACCTTAGCCAATCCCTTATAGTATTTCCAAAGTTACCTCTATACGTAGAGTCCGGAAATACTACCTTATATTCCTTTAGTCACTAAATGAAACCCTAAGAGAAACTTCATAGTTGGTTGAAGTAGAAGGTAGAAGTTGTGTAGAAACTTCTAAGGGTTTCTTGGAGCGGATTGGAGCGTTCAGATTAGGAGCTAAACCTTGCTCAGGATCGACTTATATCTTGGATAATTTTGGGCTTATCGAGGTAAATAATAATCTTATCCTTCTATTATAATTGGAGAATACATACTATAGAAGTATAGAAATAAGTATAAAATACATAGAAGGGTATTACAGAAGAGAATTGAACTGTACTTACATAGGACTGTATTTACAGTAGACTTGTATAGTTTACCGGGTAGGGAAGTGCTGCCCGATTTTCCGTAGAATAGAGAACCCTCTGCTTAGATTATCCTACAGAGTAGTCTAGACGTTGATAGACGTATTTGACTATTATATGTTGATACTCTGATCGCGACTTATTCGACTTGGAAGGTGGATTTCGCCAAGTTTGTATGTGATTCTTCCTATACTCTTAAGCATGATATTTTAAAGTATATATATAGTACGGTAGACGTACGTGTGTTAAATGAACATGGTTTTACTTGACGTCTTTTGACTTGAGTCTAAATAATAAGAGTCTTGAAGTATTTCAAAAGAATTATGAATCATTTTTTAAAGGAGAGTAATACTTGGTTTTTAAACAAAAGCTTAAGAGTTATACTAGCTTTATGGGAAGTTTGGGATAACGACTTAAGAAAGATAAAAGGAACAATTTACTTATGTGTTTATGAAAGACTTGTATTGATTTCTGGAAAGTATAAAAAGATGGTTTGATGAGTAGACATATTATGATGCTATGTGTGTTAGCGACTTGTAACGTATGTATAAGAGGTTATTCTTATTGTCCTTATGTTGTTTAACGGTAAGTCGTTATGTTAGTATTACATCACTCACCTCTTGACATGATATACCGGGGGTTAAGCTGCCCCCCGATGCGGGGTATACCTCAGGCAGTCTGTGTGACTATGATTCGAGAATACCTCATGCGGGTCCAGGGGACCTATTGTCACGACCCGTTCCGGGGCCCGTGACTGGTGCCTTACCCGGGCACCCAAGTAGTCATACATCAGAGAAAATCAGCGGAACATAAAACAATAACATGAAGCCAATGCAATAAGACAATGAAATAAGAAGACAGGCTAACCAAAAACGGTTACCTTCAGTATATATATAAATAACAATTTGAACAGTTACATCCCATTACAACCCTGCCCACAACAGTACTACAGACCTCTACGAATGATATGACAACAACGACGGGACAGGGTCCCGCCATACCCCTGAATGTAAGCACCTACAACAACAGGGGACTATACCAAGATAAGCCTCCGGCGAAACGGAGCTTTCCCAAACGCTGAACTGTGACCCTAAGAGCGAGGATCAACGACTGGTGTACCTTTTACCTGCGGCATGAACGCACTTCAAGGAGGTCGATAACAAAAATTTAGTATGTGAAATCAAAATAAATATCGTAAATGAAATCATAGTAGTCTATATAAAGCAGGAGACATGTATGATAACCAAACTACGATCACAATAAATAGCAAATATGTCAAGTCGTGGACTCACGCCTCAAAGTCATCACAATAGAACTGCACGGTAAGTACGAAGGCATAGGCGACTACTAAGACCTACGCACCAAAAATGCCATAAATCGTATCACGAGGTCTTTCTAGACCGCACTACATGATCGGCCGCCACCGCCCGCAGATCACCGCGGCACCTCTATCCTCGAACTTACCGCAGCTCGCATAGGTCACACATGCATCCGCATGAGGTATTCCTCGAATCATGGTCCCATACCGCTGAGGTATACCCCGATCGGAGGCGCCTTAACCCCAGTATCCGCCGACTTCCGCACCGCATAGTCCTCAAAGACCGCATAGTCCTCAAAGACCGCATAGGGCATCCCCGCGACGGTCTAAACACCCCGAATGATCAATCTCGAGCATATCGCCGCCCGCATAGTCTCATAGACCGCATAGCCGTATAGACCGCATCAAGGGTGGCAAGCCCTGTATAATAAGTCAAGGGGGTATGTGATACAATAATGATAACGGGCTTAACGCTTAACAACGTAAGCACAACAAGAATGACCCCTTACATAACAATCACAAGATACTAACACACGTAGCATCCTAACATGTTTACTTATCAAATCAAGAAGAAAGTATTACAAGGTTATCACAAACCAACACAATCAAGTTATTCACACAGGTACTTTATGCTAACAAGTTCGTATCTATCCCCAAAGTACTTCATACATTAACTCTTTAAAATATCCGCTTTCTTTCACGTAAGTCACACAATAACAGCGTAGTATAAAATAGAGTGATTGTCTTTTAAGTAAACTAAAACACTTCCTTTGTAAAATCAAGTAACAACATTATTTTCCAAACGCCCAAGTTTGCCTAATTTCAAATGTTCACGCTTTATTTTAGAAAGGTTTCAGTTCATAGTCTTATTCATTTAAGAATATAATTCTCTTTTAAACAATCTGAGAAACATATGCATTATATGTGAGTAGGTTATTCTTGTTCATAATCAATCTTATTAAGCAGCCATGATCTAGGAAATGTAATATCATTTTGTCTCATCTTAGCTTCTATGCAGATGGAGGTTTCACCGGTTTTAATAATACTTCATTAATCAAAACATTTCCCTTTATTAACGCCGCAGTTGGTTTGTCGATACTCATTCTCGATTCAAATCAAGAAACATTATTCCTGTTTAAAAACCAAGTACTCATTACTCACGAATGAGGTTTCACACAAAATTCATATTAATTTAATTAAGTCAAGTCTCTTAACTTCTAAAATCAATAAATCATTCATTTTATCTCTCTTAAGCCGTTATACCTAACTTCCCATAAAGCTAGTATAACTCTTAAGTTTTTAAAACCAATTATTACTCTTCTTTCAAAAACATTTCTTAATCCTCTTGAACTACTTCAAGATTCTTATTATTGAGTCAAATCAAAGTGAGCGTAGTTATTATTCAGGCTTAAGTCCGAAGACATTGCCGTAATTATTATTCAGTTAACACACGTACGTCTACCGTACTATATATATATTCATTTAAAATATCATGCTCAAGAGGATAGGAAGAATCACATACCTCGCGATGATTATCGACTATAAGCAAATCGCTCCACGGCTATAACCCGGCTAGCCTGGTCCACCTTTCAAGTAGCACATGCTACTCACAGAACATTCAACCTATAAAGGTTATACAAGTCTATCAAAGTATAGACTACTCGGTAGAATAAATCTAGATACAAGATTCTACGGAAATTTGGGCACTTCTTCCTACCCACAAACTACACAAGTTCATCAGAATACACCCCATGTAAGTACACCCAATTCCTTCTTATATACCTTCCTTGTATATATCTTATACTTATTCTTATACTTCAACAGTATGTACACTTAATTACAAAAGGAGACAAGATATTTACCTCGATAAGCCCATAATTATCCAAGTATAAATGTCGGTCCTTAGCAACGCTTAGCTCCTACTCCGGTGCTCCAACCCGCCTCCAAACAACCCTTAGAAGTTCTACTAACTTCTTCTTAATACTCCAACCAACTATGGAGATTTTCCTTAGGGTTTGGTTTGAGACAAAAGGACATACGGTAGTATTTCCTGCTCTACGATAGAGGTATCTTTGAATACTACAAGGTATACGGCTAAGGTATTTTGGGTATAAGAATAATACTTTGGAGAGTATTTCTACCAAGAGGGGGTATTTATACGAGACAACACCACGAGGGTGTATACCTCTACCAACCCCACTGGAGTGGGGTACTCTCGGCCAGGGGCCTCTCGTGGGGAGGGGCTAGGACGAGCACACAACAAGAGAGGGGGAAGGGACTTTCAAGACTTAGGAAATTTTGGAATGGATGAAGAAGTCATCAAAGGGGGTATTTATAGTCAAGCAAAGGCCAACCAATGGCCAAGATCTAGCCAAGTGCTAAGCAAGTGTAGGCCAAGATATGCCCAAGTGCCCCTAGTCCCTACTCCCAAAACCTCACAAATATCCTACCAACTCCATGGTTGGTTCGTCCCATGTGCCGCCCCACTTTACCGCCAATGAGAGGGTGCTAAGTGGCGCCCTCTCGTTGGTCCAACACGTTTCGCCTCTCGGAAAAATCCGCAAAAAATAAAAATGACATAGCCGGAATTTTCCCTTCGCAAGTTATGTAAAACGTTTCGTCGAAAAACGACTCTAACCGGGTGTTGTGCACAAATTAATTCGGCCAAGCCTACTTTAAAGCCCAAACTTTTCTACGTACGTACACTGGAAATACGGGGTATAACATTCTCCCCTCCTTAGAAACATTCGTCCCGAATGTTCCTTCTAAGTCTCAAAACAAACGTGCGCCAGTATAGTCTTCACTACTATACTTACGAACAATCCTTGCCACACATGGCCACAGAAACAACTTGCGCAAAATACTTACATCCAAGTCCACGAGGAAACACCTCTAACATCACCACAAATACCCCTCTCCGGGGTCTAAAATATACTTCCTTCGTGACCTTCTCTTTCAAAAGAAATGATCACATCTATGCTCGCCATACATGCTCGCTTCTTCCCTTACGTGTCGTACCCTTCTTGTACACTCGAACTCTTCCTCATAACTTACCACATTTCTGTTACTGCTTCAGTTTCCAAAACTCGTCACACCCTAACCGGGGTGGTACCTTCAAGAAGACCGACCGTCAACCTGAACTCTAAGCGTCGTCGCCGATTATCCGCACGATTTCTCTGAGCTGCCAATAACCTCTTCTAGACAAGCTTCACCCTAACCACACCGGAACAAGCTCAACCAACTATTCGAACCTTGCCGACATCGAACCAATCGACCAAGAACTTACACTTCCGCCCTACAAGGCTTCATAAGGCAACATCCGAACACCGAAATGGTAGCTTAAACACTTCCCAACAGAGACAACAATCCTCACAACTACCCTCAAATCCAAACACCGCCCGAGGCGAACGCGATACGAGACTTACTCGAGTTCCTAACCCCGCTCGTAAAATCTCTAGAAAGAAACAAACTGCACTGGCTCCATCATCATAAGGTGAAGGTAGGCACCCCGTGCCGCCTTACACCCTTTCTGGTAAATCAAAACTGCTGAGTACACGGTCCCGACCGAAAACCACGATGGGCTGCCCCCATCGGCCCGACTACTGGTTGAACGCATCCACGAACTCGTACGCTAGTTAACTAAACTTGGGCCTAACACCCTCGTGACCCTACCACAAGGCGGGACCACCAAAAACAGACCCCACCACCATACAGGCCGCGGGTTGACCCGCAACGTGGCCCCAACCCGACCCGGCAACGCGCAAAATACTAGCTCCCCGATCCGGAACAATCTTACTAATCACGTTACGAAAACGTAGCGGTCTTCTTAGCTCAACTACCCTCTTTCATTCCACACTACTCAGGGACTTATCACACAACATATCTCACGTGCACTATGCACTCCGATAAGGATCAAACATAACAATACATCTTTACCCGAGATGGCCTTACCTCTAAGGTCTCCACGTATAACATTCTAAGGTTCACACTTTTCCTATCCCCCAAATCTTTCCCGGCTACTAACCATGATTTCTAATCACAACTAACACACTGCTATCAGAACATAGCACTTATGATATACCCATCTTATCACACATACTGATCTCTAGAGGGTTAAGGATATATCTATATCTACTGCTTCACTCCCCTTAGTCGTTCTAATCAAACTCGCCTGCAGGCGATAGCAGTGGAAGGTAACGAACTACCCACCGATCCCGGCGCCGAGTCCTCCTACTTGCATCCTCCTACTAGGACACCTTTCGACACTGCCTCGACGGCCGCAGTACAACAAGTACCAACAAAAGACGACATTCCCGACGACGCTCGTCACATCGCGAACCTAAGCCCGGAGCTCACTCAACTCCGCCACCCCGAACGCCCCGAACCCCGTGGAGGACCTCTGACCGGGTGGATGTGCATAATCAATCTGGCCGTGAGGTGATTCGCCTCGAATGTTACTAAAGCGACCTTGCTGCTCGCCTCTCCGCCTCGTTAACCCGTCGATCTCTACGCCGCTCGCCGCGCATAAGCCCGCATACGTGCCATGCTCAAGCCCAATCAAAAATTACTCTTGTACAACTCTCTCGATAGTCATCAAGACTCGCGTACATCGGTATACTCTCGTAGCCAAATCCATAGTTAGTAACAGGTCGCTTTGCAATCGATATTCTTCGCCCCTGGCCGCGGAATCAAGGCGTTCAAATATCATGGCCGCAGAGGAATCGCCGCCATTGCATAAACTCGCTGGGCTAGCGACGCCGCAGTAACTCCCGAATGAAGCACTACCCTAGGTAATGATTGGGCCTGCCCTCGTAACCCTCTCAGCACTCTACTCGTAGCTCCATCGGCCGCTTGCCTCCCGCCCGGTTTGCCTACGCGAGGCATAATGGTAAGGGAAAGAAATACGTTAGAGGGTCCAATCTTACAACACTCTAAGGCACGATCTCGAGTGAGAAGAATAGAAACCAATCCTAAATATCCTATAGCCTCTCGATTATTGTGGTGCACAACACACCGATAATCAAGACTTCATCGATACGGCTCAGACACTTTCCGAGGATTAATCGCTTCGATACCACTTTTTGTCACGACCTGCTCGGCTCGTGGATCGTGCCTTACCCGCACCCAAGTAGTCATACATCGAGAAAATCAGCGAACATAAACAATAACATAAGCCAATGCAATAAGACGGTGAAATAAGAAGACAAAGCTAACAAAAACGGTTACCTTCAGATATATATAAATAACAATTTGAATAGCTTACATCCCATTACAACCCCGCCACAACAAGATTACTGCACTTACCAATGATATGACAACAACGACGGATAGGGTTCGCCATACCCCGAATGTAAGCACCTACAACAACAGGACTATACCAAGATAAGCCTCCGAGAAACGCGAGCTTTCCCAAACGCCGAATCGGACCCTAAGAGCGAGGATCAACGATCGTGTACCTTTTACTGCTGCAGATGAACGCAGCTCGGGCGAGGTCGATAACAGTAATGAGTATGTGAAATCAAAATAAATATTGTAAATGAAATCATAGTAGTCTATATAAAGCAGAGACATGTATGATAACCAAACTACGCTCACAATAAATAAGCAAATATGTCAAGTCGTGGACTCACGCCTCAAAGTCATCACAATAGAACCGCACGGGTAAGTACGAAGGCATAGCCGACTACTAAGACCCACGCATCAAAAATGCCATAAATCAGATCACGAGGTCTTTCTAGACCGCACTACACGATCGGCCGCCACCCGCCCGCAGATCACCGCGCGTCTATCCTCGAACTTACCGCAGACTCCGCATAGGTCACACACTGCACCCGCATGAGGTATTCTCGAATCACGGTCCTGCATCGCCGAGGTATACCCCGTGATCGGAGGCGGCTTAACCCCAGATCCGCCGACTTCCGCACTCGCATAGTCCTCAAAGACCGCATGGCATCTCTCGTGACGGGCTAAACACCCGAATGATCAATCCCGAGCATACCGCTGCTCCACATAGTCTCATAGACCGCATAGCCGTATAGACCCGCATCGGGTGGCAAGCCCTGGTATAATAAGTCAAGGGGGTATGTGATACAATAACAAGATAACGCTTAACGCTTAACAATGTAAGCACAACAAGAATGACCCCTTACATAACAATCACAAGATACTAACACACGTAGCATCCTAACATGTTTACTTATCAAATCAACAAGAAAGTATTACAAGGTTATCACAAACCAACACAATCAAGTTATTCACACAAGGTACTTTATGCTAACAAGTTCGTATCTATCCCCAAAGTACTTCATACATTAACTCTTTAAAAGATCCGCTTTCTTTCACGTAAGTCATACAATAGCCGTAGTATAAAATAGAGTGATGTTTTTTAAGTAAACTAAAACACTTCCTTTGTAAAATCAAGTAACAACATTATTTTCCAAACGCCCAAGTTTGCCTAATTTCAAATGTTCACGCTTTCTTATTTTAGAAAGGTTTCGTAGTTCATAGTCTTATTCATTTAAGAATATAATTCTCTTTTAAACAACTGAGAAACATATGCCTTATATGAGTAGGTTATTCTTGTTCATAATCAATCTTATTAAGCCATGATCTAGAAATGTAATATCATTTTGTCTCATCTTAGCTTCTATGCAGATGGAGGTTTCATCGGTTTTAATAATACTTCATTAATCAAAACATTTCCTTTATTAACGCCGCAGTTGGTTTGTCGATACTCATTCTCGATTCAAATCAAGAAACATTATTCTGTTTAAAACCAAGTACTCATTACTCACGAATGAGGTTTCACACAAAATTCATATTAATTTAATTAAGTCAAGTCTCTTATCTTTTAAGATCAAGTCTCTTAACTTCTAAAATCAATAAATTATTCATTTTATCTCTCTTAAGCCGTTATACCTAACTTCCCATAAAGCTACTATAACTCTTAAGTTTTTAAAACCAATTATTACTCTTCTTTCAAAAGCTTTTAATCCTCAACTACTTCAAGATTCTTATTATTCAGGCTTAAGTCAAAAGACATTGCCGTAGTTATTATTCAGGCTTAAGTCCGAAGACATTGCCGTAATTATTATTCAGTTAACACACGTACGTCTACCGTACTATATATATATTCATTTAAAATATCATGCTTAAGAGGATAGGAAGAATCACATACCTCGCGACGATTATCGACTATAAGCAAATCGCTTCCACGCCATAACCCTAGCCTGGTCCACCTTTCAAGTAGCACATGCTACTCACAGAACATTCAACCTATAAAGGTTATACAAGTCTATCAAAGTCTAGACTACTCGGTAGAATAAATCTAGATACAAGATTCTACGGAAATTTGGGCAGCCCTTCCCTACCCGTCAAACTACACAAGTCTACTGTAATACAGTCCTATGTAAGTACAGTCCAATTCCCTTCTTATATACCTTCCTTGTATATATCTTATACTTATTCTTATACTTCAACAGTATGTACACTTAATTACAAAAAGGGAGACAAGATATTTACCTCGATAAGCCCATAATTATCCAAGTATAAATGTCGGTCCTTAGCAACGTTTAGCTCCTACTCCGGGTGCTCCAACCCGCTCCAAACAACCCTTAGAAGTTCTACGCAACTTCTTCTTAATACTCCAACCAACTATGGAGATTTTCCTTAGGGTTTCGGTTTGAGACAAAGGACATACTAGAGTATTTCCTGCTCTACGTATAGAGGTATCTTTGGAATACTACAAGGTATACGGCTAAGGTATTTTGGGTATAGTAACAATACTTTGGAGAGTATTTCTACCAAGAGGGGGGGTATTTATACGAGACAACACCACAAGGGGGGGGTGTATACCTCGCCAACCCCACTGGAGGGGGTACTGCGGCGGGCCTCTCAGCGGGAGTGGCTAGGACGAGCACACAACAAGAGAGGGGGAAGGGACTTTCAAGACTTAGGAAATTTTGGAATGGATGAAGAAGTCATCAAAGGGGGGGGGGGGGGTATTTATAGGTCAAGCAAAGGCCAACCAATGGCCAAGATCTAGCCAAGTGCTAAGCAAGTGTAGGGCCAAGATATGCCCAAGTGCCCCCCTAGTCCCTACTCCTTAAAACCCTCACAACTATCCTACCAACTCCATGGTTGGTTCGTCCCATGTGCCGCCCCACTTTACCGCCAATGAGAGGGTGCTAAGTGGTGCCCTCTCGTTGGTCCAACACGTTTCGCCTCTCGAAAAATCCGCAAAAAATAAAAATGACATAGCCGGAATTTTCCCTTCGCAAGTTATGTAAAACGTTTCGTCGAAAAACGACTCTAACCGGGTGTTGTGCACAAATTAATTCGGCCAAGCCTACTTTAAAGCCCAAACTTTTCTACGTACGTACACTGGAAATACGGGGTATAACATTCTCCCCTCCTTAGAAACATTCGTCCCGAAAGTTCCTTCTAAGTCTCAAAACAAACGTGCGCCAGTATAGTCTTCACTACTATACTTACGAACAATCCTTGCCACACATGGCCACAGAAACAACTTGCGCAAAATACTTACATCCAAGTCCACGAGGAAACACCTCTAACATCACCACAAATACCCCTCTCCGGGGTCTAAAATATACTTCCTTCGCACCTTCTCTTTTCAAAAGAAATGATCACATCTATGCTCGCCATACATGCTCGCTTCTTCCCTTACGTGTCGTACCCTTCTTGTACACTCGAACTCTTCCTCATAACTTACCACATTTCTTTTACTGCTTCAGTTTCCAAAACTCATCACACCCTAACCGGGGTGGTACCTTCAAGAAGACCACCAACTTTGAACTCTGGCGTCGTCGCCGATTATCCGCACGATTTCTCCGAGCTGCCAATAACCTCTTCTAGACAAGCTTCACCCTAACCACAAATTACCGAACAAGCTGAACTAACTATCTGAACCTTGCCGACATCGAACCAATCGACCGGCAACTTACACTTCCGCCCCTACAAGGCTTCATAAGGCAACATCCGAACACTGAAATGGTAGCTTAAACACTTCCCCAACAGGAGACAACAATCCTCACAACTACCCCTGAAATCCAAACACTGGCCCGAGGGCGAATGCGATACGGAGACTTACCTGAGTTCCTAACCCTGCCTGGTAAAATCTCTAGAAAAAGAAACAGCTGCACTGGCTCCACTGTCATAAGGTGAAGGTAGGCACCCCGTGCGCCTTTACACCTTTCTCGTAAATCAAAGCTGCCAGTACACGGTCCCGACCGAAAACCACGATGGGCTGCCCCCATCGGCCCGACTACTGGTTGAACGCATCCACGAACTCGTACGCTGGTTAACTAAACTTGGGCCTAACACCCTCATGACCCTACCACAAGGCGGGACCACCAAAAACAGACCCCACCACCATACAGGCCGCGGGTTGACCCGCAACGTGGCCCCAACCCGACCCGGCAACGCGCAAAATACTAGCTCCCCGATCCGGAACAATCTTACTAATCACGTTACGAAAACGTAGCGGTCTTCTTAGCTCAACTACCCTCTTTCATTCCACACTACTCAGGGACTTATCACACAACATATCTCACGTGCACTATGCACTCCGATAAGGATCAAACATAACAATACATCTTTACCCGAGATGGCCTTACCTCTAAGGTCTCCACGTATAACATTCTAAGGTTCACACTTTTCCTATCCCCCAAATCTTTCCCGGCTACTAACCATGATTTCTAATCACAACTAACACACTGCTATCAGAACATAGCACTTATGATATACCCATCTTATCACACATACTGATCTACAGAGGTTAAGGATATATCTATATCTCGCTTCACTTCCTTAGTCGTTCTAATCAAACTCGCCTGCAGAGGCGATAGCTAGGGAAGGTAACGAACTACCCACCGATCCTGATGGTGAGTCCTCCTACTTGCATCCTCCTACTAGACACCTTTCGACACTGCCCCGACGGCCGCAGTGCAACAAGTACCAACAAAAGACGACATTCCGGATGACGTCGTCACATCGCGAACCTAAGCCCCGAGCTCACCAACTCACGCCTACCCCGAACGCCCCGAACCCCGCGAGGACCTCTCGTGACCGGTGGACGTGCATAATCAATCACGCGAGGTGATTCGCCTCGAATGTTACTAAAGGACATTTGTTCGCCTCTCTCGCCGCCTTGTTAACCCGCCGATCTCTACGTTTCTCGCCGCGCATAAGCCCGCATACGTGCCATGCTCAAGCCCAATGAAAAAAATTACTCTTGTACAACTCTCTCGATAGTCATCAAGACTCGCAGACATCGGTATACTCTCTGGTAGCCAAATCCATAGTTAGTAATGTGGTCGCTCTTTGCAATCCATATTCTCTCGCCCCTGCATTGGAAGGCGTTCAAATATCATGGCCGCAGAGGAATCGCCGCCGCCGTGCTAAACTCTGCTGGGGCTAGTGACATCGCAGAACTCCCGAATGGCACTACCTAGGTAATGATTGGGCTGCCCTCGTAACCTCTGCAGATTTACTCGTAGCTCCATCGGCTGCCTTTCCCTCCTGGGCCCGGGTTTGCCCTACGCGGAGGCATAATGGTAAGGGAAAGAAATACGTTAGAGGGTCCAATCTTACAACACAGCTCTAAGGCACGATCTCAGAGTGAGAAGAATAGAAACTAACCTAAATATCCTATAGCCTCGATTATTGGTGCACAACACACCGATAATCAAGACTTCATCGGATACTGGTGTAGACACTTTCAGAGGATTAATCGCTCGATACCACTTTTGTCACGACCTGTTCGGGGCGTGGATCGTGCCTTACCCGCACCCAAGTAGTCATACATCGTAGAAAATCAGCGAACATAAAACAATAACATGAAGCCAATGCACGATAAGGCAGTGAAATAAGAAGACAAAGCTAACAAAAACTTACCTTCAAGATATATATAAATAACAATTTGAACAGCTACATCCCATTACAACCCCGCCCACAACAAGATTTCTGCACTTCTACCAATGATATGACAACAACGGCGGGATAGGGCCGCCATACCACGAACGTAAGCACTACAACAACAGGGGACTATACTAAGATAAGCCTCCGAGAAACGGAGCTTTCCCAAACGCCGAATCGTGACTCCTAAGAGCGAGGATCAACGATCGTGTACCTTTTACTCGCGGCATGAACGCAACTCAGGAGGTCAAGATAACAGTGCAGTATGTGAAATCAAAATAAATATTGTAAATGAAATCATAGTAGTCTATATAAAGCAGGAGACATGTATGATAACCAAACTACAGTTCACAATAAATAAGCAGTCATGTCAAGTCAGGGACTCACGCCCTCAAAGTCATCACAATAGAACGTGACGGGTAAGTGCGGCATAGCCGACTACTAAGACCCATGGCACAAAAATGCCATAAATCAGATCACGAGGTCTTTCTGCATCGCACCACATGATCGCCGCCACCCGCCCGCAGATCACCGCGGCGCTATCCCCGAACTTACCGCAGCCCGCATAGGTCACACATGCACCGCATGAGGTATTCTCGAATCATGGTCCTGCATCGCTCGAGGTATACCCCGTGACGGAGGCGCTTTAACCCATTATCCGCTGGACTTCCGCACCCGCATAGTCCTCAAAGACCGTGATACCCTCAAAGACCGCATAGGCATCCCAGATCGGGCTAAACACCCGAATGATCAACTCGAGTATACCGCCGCCCGCATAGTCTCACACCGCATAGCCGTATAGACCGCGTCGGTGGCAAGCCTCGATAATAAGTCAAGGGTATGTGATACAATAACAAGATAACGGGCTTAACGCTTAACAACGTAAGCACAACAAGAATGACCCCTTACATAACAATCACAAGATACTAACACACGTGGATCCTAACATGTTTACTTATCAAATCAACAAGAAAGTATTACAAGGTTATCACAAACCAACACAATCAAGTTATTCACACGAGGTACTTTACGCTAACAAGTTCGGTATCTATCCCCAAAGTACTTCATACATTAACTCTTTAAAAGATCTGTTTCTTTCACGTAAGTCACACAATACCGTAGTATAAAATAGAGTGATTGTCTTTTAAGTAAACCAAAACACTTCCCTTTGTAAAATCAAGTAACAACATTATTTTCCAAACGCCCAAGTTGCCTAATTTCAAATGTTCACGTTTCTTATTTTAGAAAGGTTTAAGTTCATAGTCTTATTCATTTAAGAATATAATTCTCTTTAAACAACCGAGAAACATATGCCTTATATGTGAGTAGTTATTCTTGTTCATAATCAATCTTATTAGCGACCATGATCTAGGAAATGTAATATCATTTTGTCTCATCTTAGATTCTATCAGATGGAGGTTTCTACTGGTTTTAATAATACTTCATTAATCAAAACATTTCCTTTATTAACGCCGCAGTTGGTTTGTCGATACTCATTCGATTTCAAATCAAGAAACATTATTCTGTTTAAAACCAAGTACTCATGACTCACGAATGAGGTTTCACACAAAATTCATATTAATTTAATTAAGTCAAGTCTCTTATCTTTTAAGATCAAGTCTCTTAACTTCTAAAATCAATAAATCATTCATTTTATCTCTCTTAAGCCGTTATACCTAACTTCCCATAAAGCTAGTATAACTCTTAAGTTTTTAAAACCAATTATTACTCTTCTTTCAAAATGCTTTAATCTCTTGAACTACTTCAAGATTCTTATTATTCGTGCTTAAGTCAAAAGACATTGCCGTTATTATTCGTGCTTAAGTCCAAGACATTGCCGTAATTATTATTCGATTAACACACGACGCTACCGTACTATATATATATTCATTTAAAATATCATTCTCACGAGGATAGTAAGAATCACAAACCTACCGACGATTATCGACAATAAGCACATCGCTTCAAGGCTATAACCAGCCTAGCCTGGTCCACCTTTCAAGTATCACAAGCTCCTCACAGAACATTCAACCTATAAAGGTTATACAAGTCTATCAAAGTCTAGACTACTCTGTAGAATAAATCTAAATGCAAGATAATACTTGAATTTGGTCAGCACTTCCCTACCCACAAACTACACAAGCTCCATCAGAATACAAATTCCCATGTACATCCAATTCCTTCTTATATACCTTCCTTATATATATCTTATACTTATTCTTATACTTCACAGTATGTACACTTAATTACAAAAAGGGAGACAAGATATTTACCTCGATAAGCCCATAATTATCCAAGTATAAATGTCGGTCCAAAGAACGCTTAGCTCCTACTCCGGTGCTCCAACCCGCTCCAACAACCTTAGAAGTTCTACGCAACTTCTTCTTAATACTCCAACCAACTATGGAGATTTTCCTTAGGTTTCTGCTTGAGACAAAAGGACATACTGAGTATTCTGCTCTACGATAGAGGTATCTTCGAATACTACAAGGTATACGGCTAAGGTATTTGTGGCATAAGAATAATACTTGAGAGTATTTCTACCAAGAGTGGGTATTTATACGAGACAACACCACAAGGGGGGGTATACCTCTACCAACCCCACTCAGGAGTGGGTACTCTGGGAGGGCTCTCGGCCGGCCTCTCAGGGAGTGGGGCCAGGACGAGCACACAACAAGAGAGTGGGGACTTTCAAGACTTAGGAAATTTTGGAATGGTTGAAGAAGTCACTGCGGGGGTATTTATAGTCAAGCAGGCCAACCAACGCCAAGATCTCAGCGTGCTAAGCAGTAGGCCAAGATACGCCAAGGCCCCTACTGCACTCCTAAACCCTCACAAATATCCTACTAACTCCATGGTTGGTTCGTCCCCATGTCTTACCCACTTATTACAATGAGAGGGTGCTATGGCGCCTCGTTGGTCCAACACGCTCGCCTCTCGGAAAAATCCGCAAAATAAAAATGACATAGCCGAATTTTCTCCCGCAAGTTATGTAAAACGCTTTTAAAAATGACTCTAACCGGTGTTGTGCACAAATTAATTCGCCGAGCCTACTTTAAAGCCCAAACTTTTCTACGACGCCCTACGCATATTAATCGGAAATACGGTATAACACGGCGCGAGCTACGAGTTCGTTCCAAAGTATGGGGTCCCGCGGGCTACGCGCTACGTGGCCACGCGACTACGAGTCCGTGACGATGCCGAGTCGCTACCCCGCATGCGGAATACCTCACGCGCCTGTACGAGTGGCCTATACGATCGCGAGTCCGTGGATTAGTACGATAATGATACTACGATGGTCGTCTTGCTTCGATCATTCGCAATCTAGAAAAGACTCACATGCTTACCTTTATTGCTATTATTGTGATGCACTACATGGTTACATTGTTGTTTGTACACATTTGTAAATTGGCTTTAAAATGATATGATTTCATTTAAGTACTTTATAGTTTCACATACTGTAATTGCAGACGACCTCCTTCGGGATGCTCACGCCGCAGGTGGAAAGGTGCTAGATCCGCATCTCAGGATCTTTTGCTTTGGTGTCGAGCTACATCTTCTCCGAGGCTCGACTTTTAGTACGGTTCTCCCGATGTTGTGCAGATATATGTACATCTGGTATGGCGGCCCCGTCCCGCCATAGTTGTTTACTTCCTGATGCCTCAGAGTCCTATTGCACATACTGGGATGAATCGCCGTGATTTTGGTTTATATATACGCCGAAGCGCGACTTTTTCTCGTATAAACTTGTCACGACCCGAACCTCGCCCGTGGATCGTGTCTTGCCCTCGCACCCTAGTGATACAACATCGTGAAAATCAAAATAAAAAAACTTAAAATGAAACAAGATATATGATAAGAACAGATAACCAAATCGGGTCATCCTCCAATATATATACAAATCTTTCAAACCGAATACTTTAATCCTTTTACAAACCCCGCCACAACAAAGATTACGTGCACTCTAAGAGTTTTTATACAACATGACGACATTTGTGGCCCCGCTGCACTCTCAATGTACAAGTACCTACAGCGATGTGGACTATACTAAAAGATAGCCTCGAGAAACGGAGCTTCCCAATATTCTCATCGCGGATCCCATGAGCGAGGATCAACAATCGATGTACTCTTACCGCAGATGAACGCACTTCGGCGAGGTCACATAACAGTACTAAGTGCATGGAAATCAAAAATATCAGAATGAAATCATAGCTTTTATATAAAGCAGAGACATGATGATAACCAAACCATGTACCATAATGAATAAGCAACATGGTGTGGACTCACGCTCAAAGTCATCAATCATGCCCGTGGAATACCTTTCCTCATCACGCAAATGATATAATAACACCAAGGAGTACATACGAACACCAAGTCCTACTCAGTCATAAAACTGACGGCAAATACGGGCTAACTACCGATACCAAAGCCGTGATCATCAATCGACCGGCAAGTACGAAAGCCAACTACCGGGATACCAAATCCGCACTATCAATACTTCATACAATCAAACCACGTGAGCCGACACGGCAAGCACGAAGCCGACTACTGGGCGCCGGTCACGAGTCGACCGGTAAGTACGGTGGCTAACTACCGATACCAAGGCGTCAGATCACGAGACTCCGCACAAAGTCGATACGGCAAGCACGAAAGCCGACTATCAGATACCGCGCCGTGGTCGAGTCGAGCACGAAGTACGAGGGCTAACTACCGATACCAAGGTCAGATCACGCAACTTCGCCACTAAACCGAACGGCAAGCGCGAGGGCTAACTACTGTGCTAAGGCCGAATCAGCCACGACACGGCAAGTACGAAAGCCGACCACCAGATACCAAGGCCGAATCAGTAAGAAACCTCATGGAGAGCTAGTCCATGTATCAACACTATCAATGTAAGCGCATCTGCGGAATTCTCCATCACCGCCAGACGCCCAAGTAATATCATAACAAATCGGGCCTTCTCCATCGAGAGACGCTGCGTATAGAAATACAATACTAGCACGCACTGTGCTATCACACACAAACATACACAACTCAAGGTACTTTCATTTTACGCCAAAGTCCGTGTTTTAACTCCAAGGTACTACGTGACGCTAAATTCTTTTTAAAAGATCCATTCTTTTACTTAAGATCACCCGATGCCCGTGACATTATAAAAAACAGAGTGACTAACATTTTAAGTAAACCAAAACAACTTCCAGATTTTCCTTTTACACCAAAATTAAGACAATACTACGCCTTCTTTACTAAAACACTTCTCCTTTTTAAAGTCAAGTTGCCACTTTAAAACCACCGATAAAACCATTCTTTGTTTTCATAAGGTCGCTATAACTAACTTCCCATAAAGTCGTTATAACACGCTATGTTTTAAACCAATTTAAGATAAAACAATGCCTTTCTTTTAAACCAAAACTCTTCAATTTCCTCAAGTCTTTTAGAAATCAAGTTCCTTACTTATTCTCATTTCCGAAATCAGTAAAACATTATTCTTTAAAAACCAAGTACTTATTACTCACGAATGAGGTTTTACTTCTTACCAACTTTGATAACAATTCAATTAAGTTAAGTCTCTTATCTTGTAAAATCAATAAATCATTCTTTTATCTTCTTAAGTCGTTATACCTAACTTCCCATAAAGCTAGTATAACTCTTAAGTCATAAAACCAAGTATTACTCTTCTTTCAAAAAGGTTTCTTAATTCTTTTGAAATATTTCAAGATTCTTATTATTCGTGCTTAAGTCAAAAGACATCACAGAAACTACGCCCAGCTAGCACACGCACGCCTACCGCATCATATATATATATATACTTTTAAAATATAATGCTCACGAGAATAGGAAGAATCACATACCTCACGACGATTATCGACTATTAGCAAAACGCCCAAAGCATCGTAATCCTTCTAGCCTTTTCCACCCTTCTCGAGTGTAATATGCCACGCAGACTTCAACCTATATCGGTCATATAATTCTATCAACGCCTAGACTACTCAGAAATAATTCTAGATACGCATTCCTTTATTCTACGGAAATCGCAAAGCACTTCCTACCCGCCAAACTACACAAGTTCATCAGAAATACAAACATGTAAGTACAGCCATTCTTATTCTTTAATATTCTTCTATTATAGCTTCAATTCTCTTCTAATAACCTTCTATGAATCTTATATTCATTTCTATACTACTACGATGTAATTTCCAATTACAATATGGTAGGATTATTTACCTCGATAAGCCCAAAATTATCCAAGATTAAATGTCGATCCCGAGCAAGGTTTAGCTCCTACTCCAAGGCTTCCAACCCCGTTATAATTCAGATTTGCAGTATGTACGTATGGGCATACGACAAAAGTTTAGCCTTAAAGCGTTAGGCTTCGACGAAAATACTGGGCACAACTCACTAAAAGAATCAAGTTCCGACTAAACGCTTTACACAACTCGTAGGTAAATTCCGCCATGTCATTTCTAATTTTTGCAGATTTTTCCGAGAGACGAACACTTGACCAACGAGAGGGCGACACTTGTCACCCTCTCATTGGCGGACGAGGCTAAGTGAGCCGAATTGGAGGGGCTTGTTTTGTCAAGGAGTCAGAGGATATTTTGCAGTAGATAGAATGGACACTTGCCTAAATCCTCACCCTACACTTGCCTTGCACTTGGCATCATCTTGGCCATCGCCATGGCTTGACTTATAAATACCCTTAAGACGAAGAGTTCTTCATCCACAAATCTTTCTCCAAGTCTTGAAAATCCTCCCTCTCCTCGAGCCTTTCGCCCAAGCCTCCCTCGAGGAAGCTACGAGGCACCCCCTAGCCTAAATAAACCTACCCCTCCCTTGGTAGAAAAGTTGCCTTCTAGTATTGTTATAATGCCCAAAATACCCTAGCCCAAATCCCTTAGTACTTAGTAGAAGTTGTGAAGAACTTCTATGGTTCTCGAGCTATCTGAGCGCATAAATTGTGAGCTAAACTCGTCAGAAATGACGCTTAACTTGGATAATTTTTGAGCTTATCGAGGTAAATAAACTTATCCTTCTTTTGTAATTAGAGAATACATACCGTAGAAGTATAGAATAAGTATAAATACTTGTATGATATTACGTATAGGAATCAACTGTATCACAAGTAGGCGGTATAAAAGAAGAATTATTGAATGCATCACATAGACTGCTTTACAAGTAGATCGTATACCTGCAGGGAAGTGCCCGAATTTCCATGTATAGAGAACCTCTTCTTAGAGCTTTATACAAGCATACCTCAGACGCTGATAGACGTATTTGATCGAGCATATAGCCGATTCTCTCATACGACATATTCGACTTCGGGCAAGAGGTTTTCACGGTATGCATGTGATTCTTCTTATACTCTTAAGCATGATATTATAAGATATATATATAGTACTGTAGACGCATACGTGTTAATCGAATAATAACTACGGCAATGTCTTTGACTTAAGCTCAATAATAAGAACCTCGATGCATTTCAAAAGAATACCTAATCATTTTTAATGTAAGAGAAATATTTGGTTTTTAAAACAAAAGCTAAGAGTTATACTAGCTTTACGGGAAGTTAGGTATAATAACTTAAGAAAGATAAAAGGAATCATGCATTTGCTTGTTTATAAAAGCCTTGTATTGATTTCTCATGTAGTAAGATTGTTTGATAAGTAGACATATTATGACGCTACCTGTTATCGCCTTATAATGTCGCGGAAAAGGGTCATTCACAGGCTTACGCTGCTTAAACGGTAAGTCTGTAGATCGTATTATATCACCTACCCCTTTGTAACGACTCGCCCGGCCCGTTATCGTGCCTTATCCCGCACCCTAGTGATACAACATCGAGGAAAGGAAACCAAATGAAAATAAAACACGAGTCATGAAACAAGAGATATAATAATAACTAAAGCAACCAAAACGGCCTTCAAGATATACATAAAACCCGAATAGCTTTAATCCTTTACAACCCCGCCACAACAAGATTCATGCACTTCTAAGATTTACAACAACTATGACGGACAGGCCCCGCCATACCCTCAATGTACAAGAACCTACAACTCAGGAACACATACCGAAAGATAAGCTCTCCGAGAAACGGAGCTTCCCAAAACGTGAACCGAGATCCTAAGAGCGAGGATCCACGATCGATGTACTCTCTACCGCAGATGAACGCAGCCCCGGGCGAGGTCATAACAGTACCAAGTATGTGAATCAGAAATATCAGAAATGAAATCATACTAGTCTATATAAAGCAGAGACATGATGATAACCAAACTACGCCACAACATAAAAGCAAATATATCCAAATGTGGACTCACGCCTCAAGCCATCACTCAACATAACTACGGGTCTCACGCCCACAACATCAATCATGTTCGTGATCACGGCCGCATGCCCCGAATCGTGCAGACGCAGAGCATGTCCACGATGCAACACAATACCAATGCCCCACGGCCACACGCCCCTGAATTCTACCTGTAGACATGTTCACGTGACATCAACAATAATATACCGGGTGATCAACTCACGCACGGCCACATGCCCCGAATTCTACCTGCAGACATACGTCCATGTAACCACAATAACAATATATCGTAATCAACCCGACCGCATGGCCGATGCCCCTAATATCGTGACGGCAGGTATACGCCCACGTGACATCAACAACAAGACAAGAATCAAAATGGAAACATACCCGTGGAATTCTCCATCACCGCCAAAGACGCTCCAAGTAAGTTCTCAATAAGTCGACCTACTTCATCGAGAGACGCCAGAATACGTAAATACCACACTTGCACAACAAAGGCTATCATCACAAGATAGGCAAGTTTCATAAAGAATAAGCATAGTAAGTTTCACAACAACAAGCATAGGCAAGTTTACAACAACAAGCATAAGCAAGTTTCACACAACTCAAAGTACTTTCATTTTACGCCAAGGTCCTAAGTTTTTAACCCCAAAGTACTACATACGCCAAGTTCTTTTAAAAGAGATCCATTACTTATAAAAGTCACCCGACAATTCGTAGTATTAGAATGACTAACCCACATTCCTTTTCAAAATCAAGTAACAACATTCTTTTCCTAAGTTCCGCTTTGCCTAGTTTCAATTACTCAAGCTTCATTTTCAAATGGTTTCATAGTTCCCAAACTTAATCACTGATTCCTTTTAGAACAATCGAGTAACATATGTCATATACGCTAGTAGTTTATTCTCTTATAACGATCTTATTACAAAGATCCATGATCTAGAAAATGTAATATCATTTTGTCTCATCTTAGCTTCTACGCAGATTGGAGGTTTCACCGGTTTTAATACAACACATCATTATTCAATACATTTTCCTTTATTAACGCCGCAGTTGGTCCTGTCGATACACATTCTCGATTTCCAAATCAAGAAACATTATTCCTTTAAAACCAAGTACTCATTACTCACGAATGAGGTTTCACACAACATCCACATTAAAACAAATAAGTTAAGTCTCTTATCTTATAAGATCAAGTCTCTTAACTTCTAACATCAAGAAACCATTTTCACTACATATGTCGTTATAACTAACTTCCCATAAAGCTATTATAACACCCTATGTTTTAAAACCAACCAAATCACTTAGCACATGTACGCTCACCGCACTACATAGTTCACACATATCATGCTAGAAGAGATAGGAAGAGGTTCACATACCTGACGCATTTATCGACAATAAGCAAAATGCTCCAAGTACTACACCCTTGCTAGCCCTTTTCCACTCCTCGAGTAATACGCTACTCTTAGTACTTTCATCTATAAAGGTCACAAACGCCTATTAACCCCAAAACACAAGTTTCTATCTTTCTACGTAAAATTGGCAAAGACTCTCCCCGCCACAACAGAATCTCTCCTCTAACGAGGCCGACTACCAAGCCAACCAAGTGGGGTTTTACATCGCCTAACCTGACGTGTACAATTCTACACAAGATACAACACAAGTCTACTGCAATACCTTCCTATGTAAATACAGCAATGCTTCTTTATTCTTCGTGCTTAAGTCAAAAGACATTGCCGAATACTAAGAATAGTTCTATATATATTATACTACAAATATATATTATAAAAACATGTAATTTCCAATTACAATAGAGGACAAGATAATTACCTCGATAAGCCCAAAATTATCCGAGATAAAAGTCGATCCCGAGCAAGGTTTAGCTCCTACTCGCGCTCCAATCCGCTCCAAACAACCCTTAGAAGTTCTAACTAACTTCTACTCAAATACTTCAACCAACTACGAAGATTTCAGGTTTCTTTGAGACTAAAGGACAAAAGGTAGTATTTCCTGACTCTACGATGAGGTATCTTTGGAAAACTACAAGGTACAAGTGCTAAGGTATTTGGGCATTATAACAATATTGTGGGAGCATTTCTATACCACAACAAGTGGTATTATACGAAAACAACTAGCAGTGGGGTACCCTACTGGCTAGCACCACAGTTTAGGGGAACCCTCTACCAAAGGCCACACGGTGTGGGGAGTGGGGCTCTCACCAAGAGCTCACAAAGGAGGAGAGGGTTTCAAGACTTGGAAGTTTTTGGAACGGATGAAGTCTTCACACTTGAGTGGGTATTTATAGCAAAACCAAAGGCCAACCAAGGCCAAGATCCTTCCAAGTTGTATAGCAAGTGTAAGTGGCAAGATTAAGCCAAGTGCACCCTAACCCCTACTCCACAAAACACGCCACAAAACAATGCACCAAACAAGGCCAAAACAAGGCACAAAACAAGGAGCCAATCGCCAAGAAACGGAACTAATCGCCCGCGGTTGCCGCTTCTTCAATGCAGGGTGACATGTCACCCTCCCGCTGGTCCAAAATGTTTCGCCTCTAAAAATCCGCAAAAATACAAAACGACATAGCCGAATTTTCCTTCGCAGTTACGAAAACGCTTCGCCAAAAACGACTTAACCGTGTCGCGCACAAAGGTAACTTCGCCAGCCACTACAAGCGGGTGACACGTGTCACCTCCTATCGCCCTCAAAAACGCCTTCCAAAAATATCCACAATGGCCAAAATCTCAAAACAAAGTGGGTTCTACAAAATCAGAATTTCTCCTGGCCCCACGTGACCATTTCCAAAATAAAATCTCAAAATTCTAATATAATCTATGAAGTCCAAATACCAACCTGGGAATCCAATTCCCATTAACTAACCTTTTCTTCACAAATAACCGAAACTTTTCCACTAAAACTCACATCTTTCTTTCTTTTCAAAATTTCGCCAGACTCTCGTGACGACGCCCTCACATACATACCCCGCAACCACGGTATAACATTCTCCTCCTTAGAAACATTCGTCCCGAATGTTCCTTCTCAAGCCTGATAACGATGAAGTTCCTCTAACAAGTTGTCAACGCCACACCGCCACGCAAATAACACACGCTATCTTCCTTCCTTACCGCCGCACCTTCTAACACTCGAACTCTCCCAAGACGTACTCATACTTCACCATTACCCGCTCTCAAAATCTCCGAGTCACTACCTCCAAACTTGGTCATCTTACTAACCTCAAACTTCCTAAGGCCATTCCCGCCTTTACGAACCGCTCGTCGAACGCGCCCACGAACTCATACGATGATCATACAAACTCGGGCCTAGCATCCTCGTGATTCTACCACCTGGCGACCACCCAGAACTGACCCCACCCCAAACTGGGTTACGGTTGACCCGCAAATGGTCCTCAACCCGACTTCAATCACACTAAACTCTTGTTCCCGATTCTAACAATCTTACTAATTCACATCACGAAGCTACCACTTCCATCTCACACTACCCACTGACTTATCACACAAATAAATCCCACGATACTACTACTCGATAAGGGTCAAAATAAATCTTTAACTCAAGACGACCTTACCCTAAGGTCTCGGGCCGTGACATAGTCTAAGGTTCACACTTACCATGCCCCATACGTATCCTCCCAACTAAGCATGTTTCTAACTCACAATTAACACAACGCTATTCGCATATAGCACATAATAACGAGACCATCATAACAAGCATACCAAAACTCTGCAGGGTTAAGGATATACCCGGCTACCGCCCACTCTAATCATAGGCTCACTGGCAGGCGCATAATCGTAGGCGCGGCGAACCACCATCGATCCAGAGGTCCGAGTCGAACATCCGTATACCCTTGGTCGGATACCTCGCAAATGGCCCCGCTGGCCGCAAAATAACAAGCTCCCCGCACCACGACACTTCCAAATGCGGCTACTACATCGACCACACCGAGGCAGGGGTGACCGATCCGCCAACACTTACTTCCTGAAACTCAACCTCGAGCCCCGACCGCCCCGAATACTCAAGGTCGCGGAGGACCACTGCACCGCGGAGGTACAAAACTAGATGTCGCCGAGGCGGTCCGCTCGAAGTCACCAAAGCGACCTCGTTGTTCTCGCCTCTTCTCGCCGATCGTCATTCCGCCGACCTTCTCCGTGCCTCATCCCAGCCAGATGAGTCGCACGCGCAATGTCCATGCCCGGGTCAAGAGCTACTTCAACATGCCTCCGACATGTAATCATCGAGCCTCAGAATATATCGCGCACTCGATCCTCCATACTAGTTACCAACGCTGACGCATCGCCAATGAGTCGAACTCACATTGTACTTCCCGAACCGCACGCCGCCTCGTTTAAGCATCAAAACTGTTACCCGCGTTCTCCTCATTCGCGAGGCAAGAAGTGCGAGGAAAGCTCTCAAAACTCATCCCATACTGCTGGAGGTGCATGCTCTCCCGAAAGCTCCTATGAATCAAACCAATCGATCGCAGATCACGTAGCCGATGCGAACCAAAGCGTCACAGACTCGGTTCAAGCCTTGATCACCCGCATGATCCGGTCAGAATCGCCGAATGAACTCCTCGCGATCATCCTCAGCCTCACCCATAAAACTCGCGCTACAACTCGTAAAGTCCCGTAGCCTCAAACTATTCGCTTCCGTAACCACAAAGCATTGAATCGAATCGTCAGATTCAAATTTATCTCATATCCGCCACGACTCGCCAAAGAATCGGGCTATCTCCTTGTAACCCATTTCTCCGCCTGCATCAGGACCGAGGCTCGTGTATTGCGGTCTCAGCACCCACCGCGCGCTTCTAAATCGCTGGCTGGGCGGCGCTACAAAACCCGCTGCCAAGCACAACTCGTGGCTGCCGACTGGGACTACTTTCTCAGATTCACTAGCAAGACTTCGCCGCTTTGCCCTTCTCTGGCTCGCTGCGCTGAGGCATAATCGTAAAACGAGATACGCTGAGGGGTACAACTTACAACACACTCTAAGGCACGATCTCGTAACGAGAAGAATGGAAACTAATCCTAAATGTCCTATAGCCTCGACATAGACGTGGTACAACACACCGATAATCAAGACTTACTAGACACGGTCAGTAGACACTTTCCGAGGATTAATCGCTCGATACCACTTTTGTAACGACTGCCCGGCCCGTTATCGCGCCTTATCCCGCACCCTAGTGATACAACATCGAGGAAACCAAATAAAATAAAACAATAGCCGAAACAAGAGATATAATAATAACAAGCAACCAAAATGGTTGTTTTCAAGATATACATAAAACTCAATAGCTTTAACTTTACAACCCCGCCTACAACAAGATTACATGCACTTAAGATTTACAATAACTATGACGGACAGTGGCCCCGCCATACCCCAATGTACAAGAACCTACAACTCAGTGGAACACATACCGAAAGATAAGCCTCCGAGAAACGAGCTTCCTAAAACGCTGAATCGAGATCCTAAGAGCGAGGATCCACGACCGATGCACTTACTCGCAGATGAACGCAAATTTCGGGCGAGGTCAAGATAACAGTACCAAGCATGTGAAATCAGAAATATCAGAAATGAAATCATACTAGTCTATATAAAGCAGAGACATGTATGATAACCAAACTACGCTCACAACATAAAAGCAATATATCCAAAGTGGACTCACGCCTCAAGCCATCACTCAAATATAATCTACGGGTCTCACGCCACAACATCAATCATGTTCGCATCACGGCCGCATGCCCCTAATTCTCAGACGGCAGAGACATGTCCATGATGCAACACAATACCAATGCCCTACGGCCACGCCCTAATTCTACTCGCAGAGATACGTCCACGTGACATCAACAATAATATATCTGGTGATCAACCCGCCGCACGGCCACATGCCCCTGGAATTCTACCCTGCAGATGTCCATGTAACCACAATAACAATATATCGTAATCAACCCGACCGCACGCCGCATGCCCTAACATCAGACGGCAGATACGCCCACGTGACATCAACAACAAGACAAGAATCAAAATGGAAACATACCCGTGGAATTCTCCATCACCGCCAAAGACGCCCAAGTAAGTTCTCAATAAGTCGACCTACTTATCGAGAGACGCGCAGAATACGTAAATACCACACTTGCACAACAAAGGCTATCATCACAAGCATAGGCAAGTTTCACAAAGAACAAGCATAGTAAGTTTCACAACAACAAGCATAGGCAAGTTTCACAACAACAAGCATAAGCAAGTTTCACACAACTCAAAGTACTTTCATTTTATGCCAAGGTCCGGTTTTAACCCCAAAGTACTACATACGCCAAGTTCTTTAAAAGAGATCCATTACTTATAAAAGTCACCCGACAATTCGTAGTATTAGAATGACCAACCCACATTCCTTTTCAAAATCAAGTAACAACATTCTTTCCTAAGTTCCGCTTTTGCCTAGTTTCACTTACTCAAGCTTCTCATTTTCAAATGGTTTCATAGTTCCCAAACTTAATCACTTGATTCCTTTTAGAACAATCGAGTAACATATGTCATATATGCGAGTAGTTTATTCTTGTTTATAACGATCTTATTACAAAGAAATCATGATCTAGAAAATGTAATATCATTTTGTCTCATCTTAGCTTCTACGCAGATGAGGTTTCTACCGGTTTTAATACAAATACATCATTATTCAATACATTTTCCTTTATTAACGCCGCAGGTCCTGTCGATACACATTCTCGATTTCCAAATCAAGAAACATTATTCCTTTAAAACCAAGTACTCATTACTCACGAACGAGGTTTCACACAACATCCACATTAAAACAAATAAGTTAAGTCTTTATCTTATAAGATCAAGTCTCTAACTTCTAACATCAAGAAACCATTTTCACTACATGTCGTTATAACTAACTTCCCATAAAGCTATTATAACACCCTATGTTTTAAACCAACCAAATCACTTAGCACATGTACGCCTACCGCATCACATAGTTCACACATATCATGCCAGAAGAGATAGAAGAGGTTCACATACCTCGCGACGATTTATCGACAATAAGCAAAATGCTCCAAGTACTACACCCTTGCTAGCCCTTTCCACTCCTCGAGTATACGCTACTCTTAGTACTTTCACCTATAAAGGTCACAAACGCCTATTAACCCCAA
This sequence comes from Przewalskia tangutica, assembly GCA_029844215.1. Taxonomy (NCBI): domain Eukaryota; kingdom Viridiplantae; phylum Streptophyta; class Magnoliopsida; order Solanales; family Solanaceae; genus Przewalskia; species Przewalskia tangutica. The sequence goes on along the minus strand of CM056736.1, from coordinate 41,584,687 downwards.
AACACAAGTTTCTATCTTTCTACGTAAAATTCAAGAAGACCTCCCCGCCACAACAGAAATCTCCTCCTCTAACGAGGCCGCTACCAAGCCAACTGGTGGGGTTTTACACGCCTAACCTGACGTACAATCTACACAAGAATACAACACAAGTCATCGCAATACCCTATGTAAATACGTCAGCTTTCCTTATTCTTCGTGCTTAAGTCTAAAGACATTGCATACTAAGTATAGTTCTATATATAGTATACTTCAACTATATATTCTAACAAACATGTAATTTCCAATTACAATAGAGGACAAGATAATTACCTCGATAAGCCCAAAATTATCCGAGATAAAAGTCGATCCCGAGCAAGGTTTAGCTCCTACTCCGGCGCTCCAATCCGCCTCCAAACAACCCTTAGAAGTTCTAACTAACTTCTACTCAAATACTTCAACCAACTACGAAGATTTCCTGTGGTTTTGCTTGAGACTAAAGGACAAAAGGTAGTATTTCCTGACTTCACGATAAGAGGTATCTTGGAAAACTACAAGGTACAAGGCTAAGGTATTTTGGGCATTATAACAATACTAGTGAGTATTTATATACCACAACAAGTGGTATTATACGAAACAACTAGTTAGTGGGTACCCCACTGGCTAGCACCACAAAGTTAGGAACCCTCGCCAAAGGCCACACGGTGCGGGAGTGGGGCTCTCGCCAAGAGCTCACAGGGGAGGAGAGGGTTTCAAGACTTGGAAGTTTTTGGAATGGATGAAGTCTTCACACTTGTGGGTATTTATAGCAAAACCAAAGGCCAACCAAGTGGCCAAGATCCTTCCAAGTGTATAGCAAGTGTAAGTGGCAAGATTAAGCCTGCACCCTAACCCCTACTCCACAAAACACGCCACAAAACAACGCACCAAACAAGGCCAAAACAAGGCACAAAACAAGGAGCCAATCGGCCAAGAAACGCGAACCAATCGCCCGCCCGCGGTTGCCGCTTGTTTAATGCGAGGTGACATGCCACCCTCCCGCTGGTCCAAAATGTTTCGCCTTTCTAAAAATCCGCAAAAATACAAAACGACATAGCCTAATTTTCCTTCGCAGTTACGCAAAACGCTTCGCCGAAAAACGACTCTAACCGTGCACACAAAGGTAATCTTCTGCCATTACAGGCGGGTGACACGTGTCACCCTCCTATCGACTCAAAAACGCCTTCCAAAAATATCCACAATGGCCAAAATCTCAAAACAAAGTGGCTTCACAAAATCAGAATTTCTCCCGTGGCCCCACGTGACCATTTCCAAAATAAAATCTCAAAATTCTAATATAATCTATGAAGTCCAATACCAAATGGGAATCCAATTCCCATTAACGAACCTTTTTCTTCACAAATAACCTGGAACTTTTCCACTAAAACTCACATCTTTCTTTCTTTTCAAAATTTCGCCAGATTGCACGTGACGCCCTCACATACATACTCTCGCAACTACGGGTATAACACTTGACTTATTATACCGAGGGCTTCACACCTTGATGCGGTCTATACTACCTACGCAGCCATGCATTTACGCGAGTCATGGAGTTCCAGATTGATCATTCGGTGTTTTAGCCCGACGCGGGATGCCCTATGCGCTCGCGTGACTACGCGGTCTATCGAGACTATGCGGATCGCGGAGTCCGTGAGGTACCGGGGTTAGCTAACCCCATGCGAGAAATACCTCTACGCGTCTCACATGACTCCATGCGATCGCGGAGTCTGTGACTAGGCACGCATAATGATACTACACGGGCGATCGCTTCGATCATTCGCGCCTAGAAAAGACCATATGCTTACCTATTATTGTTATGCTTTGTGATACGGTACTACGAATCGATTGTATTTGGTAAATGGTTTTAAATACTTGATTTCATTTAAGTACTTTACGCTTCACATACTTGGTATTCAGACGACTTCCAATCGGGCTCATGCCGCAGGTGGCAAAAGGTGCTAGATCCGCATCCAGGATCTATGCTGTGTCGTGAGCTCCATCTTCTCCGAGACTCTAATTTTGCATGATCTCCCCGTCAGAGTTAGTTTTGTACAGTGGTATGTGGGCCCCTGGTCCCGCCATAGTTGTTTACATTCCTGTGAGGTCCAGAGTCCTATTGTACACTGACGAATCGCAAAACTGTTATATATATATGCCGAAAAGGCAAGCTTTTCATCGATAAATTATGTCTCATTTTACAACCGTTTCATGTCTTGTTTTATATTCCGCTGACACTGATGTATGACTACTGGGTGCCCGTAAGGCACTACCACGCCCGAACGGGTCGTACAAAAGTGGTATCGCAGTGTTAATCCTCTGAAAGTGTCTAATCGCATCTAGTAGAAGTTCGATTATCTGCCGTCGCGCACTACACCAATAATCGTGAGGCTATAGGATATTTAGATCGTTTCATTCTTCTCACCGAGATCGCGGCTTTTAGAGCCGTGTTATAGGTCGGGCCCTCTAACGATTCCTTTCAGAACAGCTATGCCTCCACGTAACAAAACCTGGGCAAGGCACCGAGGGAGCCGTAGTAGACACCGAGAGTTACGAGGGCCTGTGCCTGGGCCATACCCGAGACGGCCGACCCCATGACGCCACGCCAAAGAGAGACCACAGAACCCGCACCTCCCGCCCCACACCGGGCGAGGAGATAGGTGGTACAAGGAGATGGCCCACTATTGGCTAGGATCAGGGCGACGCACGGATAGGGCGACATGTCAGCCTAGCCCACTTCCACACTCCGCGGTTCAACCGAGGCGCATACTGAGGCTACGGATTTCTTAGCTGAGCCCACCGTAGTTTTACTGTCGAGGCTCGAGGATGATCCGCAGGAGTTCATCCGCTGGGCCACAGAGGATCATACGCGTGATCAAGGCTTCAGAGACCGAGTTCGTGACCTTTGTTCGGTGATCACGCGTGATACCGCAGCTGATCGGTTTGATTCGCGAGCTTTCCCGGGAGAGCACGCACTCCAAGCAGATGGGATGAGTTTTCGAGGCTTTTCTCACACACTTTGCCTCCGCATGGCGAGGGCACGGCCGGCTGATTTTTGTCACGAGGCGAGACGACAGCAGGAGTACAATGTCGAAGTTCGATTCATCGCTCGATATGTCCTCGACCGTAGCGAGATGAGGACGCATCGCTACGCCACCGCTAGATGATTATATGGACGAGTCTTGCGCGGTGTGTCTTCACCAGCATGGACATTACCCGATGCAGCTCATACGACCGGGATGCGAGCGTAGATCACCGCAGACCGATATCAAAGCAGGCGCGCCAAGACGCCGTTTTCGTAGCCCTCGTGGTGGACGCATCGCAGGTTCAGATTTGCACCACACCGCCAGAGCACTCCTACATCGCTTTCTGCAACAGAGCGCTGGGCAGTCGTGCCTCAGACGCCTGACTTCCGTGGTAGCTGCTAACCGATCGAGGTCCGCTTGGGCAGCTGGCCCGCTGTGGAAGGTTCCATTCGGGTTGCAGATTACCCGGAGCTTGCTACACTTGTGGCCGCAGGTCATTTTGCGAGTCGTCGAGCAGAGGCAGCGCCAATGGTGTGGGGTCACCACAGGTTGGCTGCTTGCCATCCTCGACAGCCACTCGCCCGAGGCAAGGTACCCGGGGCCAGGTCGCGCAGGTCGGGCGCTGGTCTCAGCTTCTAGCGGTCTCGTAACCGCATTTATGCCTTATCTAGCCTGGGCAGATCGTGAGGCTCACCGAGCGTCATCACGGTACCTTATCGCTCGGATTTGATGGTATGCCTGATATATCCGGTTCTACTGCCCATATATCTCCCTTATTTCTAGTAGATAGTGATAGAGCTCCGAGTCCATAGACCTTTTCGAGGTAGCTACGCCAGGGGTGATTCTGGCAGTAGCTCGGGGTATATGGCTTGTCCAAAGGACTATATACCGCCGCACTTAGCCGACTGACAGAGTCGACATGACTGATTTCGACGTGATCATTGGTACGGATTGGCTAGCTTCTGCTACGCCAATGTAGACCGCAGAGAGAGTGGTACGTTCCAGCTCTCGAGGAGCCATTGTTGAGCGGAGGAACATCAGACGCCGAGGTAGGTTTATTTCACCTCAAGGCTGGAAGACGGTGCAAAAGCGGTATATCTACCATCTCGCTCGGTGTTTGATAATCGAGGTCGCGGTGAGATTTTCACTCATCGGGCCAAAGAGTCGAGTTCCCGACGCGTTTCCGCAGACGACTTCCGTATCCTCCCGAGAGGAGATCGAGTTTTGTATAGACGTTAGCGCACACTCGCCCATTTCCATTCCGCCATACGTAACGGCACCGCCGAGTTGAAAGAGCCAAGGACCACCGAGAGATTTGCCGGAGGCGGCTTCATCGACTGCGTGCTTCTCCCGGGAGCGCATTGTTCGCAAGAAGTGACGGGATGTTGCGAGGTGTTGACATTAAAGTAACAAACAAGGTGACCATTAAGAATGATACCCTTCCAGATTGATGATTTGTTCACCGGCAGGGCGCGAGATGTTTCTCCAAGATTGATCCGCGACGCCATCATCGTTCGAAGTCGAGAGCGGATGTCCTCAGATCGCATTCTGACCAGACGGCATTATGAGTTCAGTGGTCGCGTTTTGGTTGACCAACGCTCGCGGTATTCATGGATTTGACGAACCGAGTGTTCAAACCATTTTTGGACACGCTTGTGATAGGTTCATCGATGATATCGCTTATTCTCGCCAGAGCAGAGCACGCGAGCATTTGGCGATCAGGCCGACGCCTCCGACCGCAGCTATACGCCAAGTTTTCCAAATGTGAGTTTTGCTAGCTTCGTGGCTTTTCGGGTATATTGCTCGGTTGACGGTATTCGGTAGGATACGCCAAGATCGAGGCAGCCAGACTGCCTAGACCTACTACTCGGTGCAGGTGCGCAGCTCGGGCCTCACAGATATTATCGGCGTTCGTGAGAAGTTTGTTTATCTTCGCACCATTGACTAGGCCGACTTGTGGGCGCAGCAAGTTTCAGCCGGATCGACGACGCGAGTGTGGTTTCCAAGCATTAAAGAGAGACTCGACGACGCCTCGCTTCTACTTCTTCCGCAGGTCCGCATGGTTATGTCGGTATTGTGATACGCCGCATCGGGTCAGCGTGGATGCAGCAGGTAGAGTTATAGCGCATACATCCCGACAGCCTAAGAAACACGGTAGAACTACCCCACCCATGATTTGAGTCGCACGTGGATTCACGCCAAGATTCGTGAGGCACTATTTTGGCTGGGTTCACGTGATATTTATATGCATCACAAGAGCCTCCAAAGATATCTTCACCGCAGGAGCCGAACTTACGCATGCAGAGACGGTGGCCAGAGTTGCTTAAGGATTACGGCTGTTGATATCCCCGTACCACCCGGAAGGCCAATGTCAGGTACGCCTAGTCGTGAGGTACGGGGAGCCTATCGACGCAACAGAGGAGGTACGGTTCGTGGATTTGCATCGCCAGCGAGCCCGTGTCCGCTTTGATTGATTCTCGATAGCAGCGTTAGAGTTCGCGGAGGTTGCCGAGTCTTCCATCGCCGAGAGGAAAAGGCAACACCGAGGATCCGCTGATTCGCATCGCGACGCCGCCTTCGCAGGGAAGCGGTCCTTTGAGGTAGCACCTAACGGGATGCTAAGGTTCGAGGGCAGTGTCAGTGTTCCGCATGTATCAGACTTCCGGGCAAGAGTTCTCGGGGAGCACACAACACGCTGCTACTCTATCCATCCGTGGTCGACTTCAAGACGTACCACGACCCAGATCCGTATCGCGGACGGTCAGAGGACGCCGCAGTTCGCAGCCTGCCCGTGTTGTCGCAGCGAAGGCAGAGCACCGCAGGCCCGGTGGTTTGTTACGCATTTATGAGATCCCGACTGCAGCGGGAGGTGATCGCGACGACTTTATCACAGATTACCGCACCGGCGAGATACGATTCTATACGGGTTATCGCCGACAGTCGACTAAATCAGCCCACTTTCTTCCCCGCCGTGACGACTTTTTCTACCGAGGATTATGCCGCACTTTACATCCGAGATCGCCGATCGCATGGAGTCCCTATTTCGATCATATCGCATGCAGGACCCCGCCACGCCAACTTGAGGTCTTTCCGGGGCGGCAGGACGCAGCGCTCGGAAATCGCATTCCATCCGCAGATGTGACGCATGTGCAGAGCGCACCATCCGCACTTCGAGGATATGTCACGAGCTCGTCCATTGACTTCGTGGGTAGCCGAGGATCATTTGCCTCTAGTTGAGTTTGCGCATAACAATAGCTACCACCCAAAGATTCGATGGCGCCTGCATGAGGCCTTGTACGAGGAAGTGCAGACGATAGACTCGTTCTGGAGGCGAGGTGCGCTAGTGGGACCAGATTTGTACATAGCAGTGGGATAAGGCGGCTTATCCAGAGCGTTATCGATAAACCGAGTCGATAGAGTCATACGCATCACCGCCGCTTCAGATCCGGAGTTCGAGGTCGACGATTGGGTTTTCTCAAGGCGTGTCACCCACGGCGAGTGATGAGATTCGAGGAAAGGGAACTCACCGCAAGGTACATTGGCCCTATCGATTGTCCGCAGGTAGGTAAGGCGTCACGCACGCAGCTGATCTGCCGTCCGATCCGAGGCAGCGCATCCGGTGGTTCCATGTTTCTTTACGCGAGATGACGGGATCCATCTAGTGGTACACCCGATTGACGGCGTCCGTGTGATCGAGGTTATCGATGCGAGATTCCCATAGCGATAATCGATCGCCGTTAGCGCTCGCGACTAGGCGACGTGGCTTCCGCCAAAGCTTCAGGGCGAACGAGCTCTGCGGAGTGAGATGACGTGCCGGCGAGGACATGAGGCAGAGGTATCTCTACTTATTCCCACGCCTGTGTAACTTACTTTCCTACTTGTAAATATTCATTATCGCTTATGCCTGGCGTTGTTTTGCGCTACGTAGGTATTTGAAAACTGCTAAGCTTTATCGTTAATCGCTCAAAGGAACATTCGGACGAATGTTTCGGCGAGGAGAATGTTATACCTCAGATTTCCGAGTATGTACGTAGCGGCATACGCATAAAAGTTTAGCCTTCAAGGTTAGTCTGACGAAAATACTGGGGCACAACTCACTAAAAGAATCGCTTTCCGACTAAACGCTTTACACAACTCGCGTAGGTAAATTCCGCCATGTCATTTCTAATTTTTATGGCGGATTTTTCCGAGAGACGAACACTTTGGACCAACGAGTGGCGACACTTGTCAACCTCTCATCGTGGACGGGGCGGCTTTTGAGCCGAATTGGAGGGGCTTGTTTTGTCAAGGAGTTGTAGGATATTTCAGGTAGTAGATGATGGACACTTGCAAATCCTCACCCTACACTTGCCTTGCACTTGGCACTCATCTTGGCCATCGTCAAGCGCGGCTTGACCTATAAATACTCCCTTAAGACGAAGAGTTCTTCATCCACAAATCTTTCTCCAAGTCTTGAAAATCCTCCCCTCCTCGAGCCTTTCGCCCAAGCCTCCTCGAGCGAAGCTTTCGCCGAGGCACCCCCTAGCCTAAACAACCTACCCCCTCCCTTGGTAGAAAAGTTGCCTTCTAGTATTGTTATAATGCCCAAAATACCCCTGCCCAAATCCCTTAGTACTTAGTAGAAGTTGGGAAGAACTTCTGGTTCTTGAGCTATCTGAGCGCATAAATTGTGAGCTAAACCTCGCTTCAGGAGCGACGCTTAACTTGGATAATTTTTGGGCTTATCGAGGTAAATAAACTTATCCTTCTTTGTAATTGCAGAGAATACATAACGTAGAAGTATAGGAACAAGTATAAATACTTAGAAGGATATTACGTATTTAGACTGAATCGAACTGCTATCACAAAGAGGCGGTATAAAAGAAGAATTATTGAACCGTGACTCACATGTGATCGCTTATAGCATCGATAGCCACGCAGACGTGCCGCCCGACCGTATCGTAGAGAACTCGCCAGGAGCTATACGCATACCTATAGACGCGATGTATCGATTTGACCGATATAGGCTGGGATTCTTCTCGCGCGACATAT